>JADRCC010553498.1:0-16569 GCA_019843855.1 Hylomyscus alleni
TTTAAGGTTCAGTCACTTTAGCCATCTGTAGATCTGTCCATCATAATTATTTCCCTGAAAGTTAGATAACAGACACTATCTACTACTCATTTAAATATCCAGCTCTGAAATCCAGGGTTTTTTTTTCCTGATGATTAAGATTTAGAATCCAGAAACCAACATGTTTGCTATTCAGCTGGGTTAGTGTTCTCTTTTCTCCAACCTAGAATTTTCAGAGGTAGTTGAAGTCTTTTACCTGCTTGCAGAAATCATTGCTCTCCTAAGCCATGCAAACTGGTTAAACTTTAGTTCAGTTTTTCTCTGCATTAATTTACAGTCATTGATTTGTTCGTATTTTCTTTCTTTTCCAAGAAGCTGCAGCCTACCTCATTATAGGAATGTTCAACAGCCCTACAGAGTACCAGAGTCATCAGCTAAGTAGATGATGTGATGAAGAAGGTTGAACCCAGGCACATTGTCTAAGACCCACACATTCATTCAACATGCATTCTTTGCTAACAAAACAAAAGACTACAGACTCTGTCATAGCAAGGATAAGTAGTAGTATTTGTGTCTATCTGTTTGCTACGTAACAAAGTAAGAACCTAACTGATTTTTATGGAAGGTTGACATTTTCTCAATGAATTTATCATGTATTCTCTGTTTTGGAAATGTTGAAGTTATTGCTACAAATTAACATTTTGGAGCCTTATCCATGGATTAATACATAAGTACTTAATAACTGATTCTATATTATATGATGAATAATATACTATAGCATTAATTTCATAGGGGATTGCCATTATTAGTAATATGGAAATCAAGCTAATTATCTACACTTTTAATATTCAGCTTCCTACCAGATGGATTAGTAACTCAGTATTGTATGGATACTACACACCCTTTTCTAGAATTACTCCCATGCATTCTCCTGCCAAAGCCTGTGCTATCTGTGTATCTTCTTAACATTTTTCCTTTTACAAAATAGCCCAATTACTTTCTGTCAGAAATAAAAAAATCATTATTAATTTTATTCTTCCCATGTTGATGTCCAAAGCCAATCAATTGCTATTCCATTATTCCTATGCCTAGGTTTTCTGAGAATAATTTACAAATAACAGGTATCTGTGATTGCCATTGTAGTGACTAATATATTTCATTTTGCAAGAGGAATAGTGTTTCATTTGAATGAGTATTGTCATGATTGGTAATCACCAGGACTGAGGGAAACTAGAGAGTAGTCACATACAAAGGCAGACTCACTGTTCCCGGGCCTTCTAGTATTTCATGGGAAGTCAGTGATCAGCATTTTCATCATCTATTTTCTATCTCGTTCTTTCTAAGTGGTGGGTTTATTTTTATGCACAAAGTGGGATGTGATGTTACTGTCTCCACTGAGCTACCCCAGGGGACTTAACATTTTGAAATTTCCTGGTAATATTTTTCCAGAAGGAGTAGACTTTAAAGGCCATTGACTTCAATGGATTTTCCCTTTGATACTTTATTCACTAGAGAATTCATATCTCTCATGACTTGATTATTTTTAAGTGAGATGACAAAAAATTATTAATGTTAAACTCTTCAGAGTGGCTAAACAACTTTAAGGATCACCTAGGATTTCAGTCAAGCAAATTAGTCCTACTACTCTGTGTTTCAGGGGATTGAGGGTGGTGATCATTGTATATTTAGGTGAAAGGCACCAGAATTTTATTTTGTTTTCTTTTTAGCATTGTCTGATAGCCCCAAAATCGTTATAGAATGGGGAAAATCACAGCTGAAATTTCAGTGGTATCAACGGGAGCATCAAAGAATAGAAAGGCTAGTGACTGGCAGTTTCCATGACAACAGGGGAATTTTTCAGCCTAGAAAGATGTGTAGGTTACACCATCAAATGTGCCAGAGTTTGGTCTCCATGACGACAGCAGTGTGAATGGGGAAATGTATGCTTGTGAGATTTTGTTTTAAAAGCCTGATGGGTTATTATAGAAGAAAATCCTTGCCAAATCAATATCTTTTCTATTTTGTTTTATCTAAAAAAACACAGACAAAATAAGACATTACTGATTTAGAAATAATTTCTTTGGCAACATTTCTAAAATAGAGAACCTAGAGAATACATTTTTAAAGATGCATTTACTTTATAATTCCAACATTTATCTCAGGGAACAGTACTTCCAGGGATAAAAAGAATTACAAAGTTATTTAAACTTTCTAGTATTTACAGATACAAATCCACTATCAGAAAATATAACATATCCAACCTATATATATGCCTGTGCCTGAAAGATAAGAGCACTATAGCAGTCCCAGGATAGAAGATACTTAGTGAAATTATCACCTACACTGGTCCCCTGCTTCAGTTTGTAGAAGCTTTGTGTGAATTTTTCTTGCTGCTCTGTTTTGAAATCTCTAAATTACAGAAAAGAAATCAATCTGACTTCAGTGTGCTGTGTGTATAACTATGAACACATATAATATGTGTTAGAGCAGGACCAATTCAACCATAGAAACAGTCACTTGGCATACACCTAAGGCTAGAGATACCTTGTGGCTGTATTTGTCTTGGTTTCTTGGGAAGCATTTGCAGAGGCAAATGCTTAGTAAAATAGATTTGTTGGTCCTAGTGAAGAAATATAAAGTTTATTAAACTATAAGATTTAGGAAAATGAGAGGGACCATAGGGCCAGCTGAAGACTAGCAGCAGCTGGGAGGAATTAGAACACCCTGACTAGAGGGGACAAGAGGAAAAATGCCACCCCAAAATGTGGAAAGAGGAGTTACCAGAGATAGCCACAAGACCAGAACTGCAATCTTTCATTGAGAAACACAGAAACCAGCATAAGTCTCAGAACAGTAGCTGAAAGAGTACCAGTCCAGCAGCTTCCTGCTCAGTGCCTGGTAGTGCATATTATCAGTGAATCTAGCAGAAGCTGCCTTACACAGATGGTAGTAGACATAGTCCACACAGGTTGGTTTTAGATGAAGAGAAAGGGGAAAAGATGGAAGAAAATGCATTATAGAGAGTAAGGAAAATATGTAGTATGTCAGAAATAATATGGAGCCCATAGTATCAAGAATCACTTTATACATATATGCATGTATGTGTGTCTATGTAAGCCAGTATGAATTAAGAGTTGTGTGTAGCTTTTGCTATCCCACCTTAATCCCTAAGTAGACCATGATACCAGCCCCTGCCCAGAGAATATTGGATCCATCGATGAAAAACACAGACACATACATTGCTCAATTTCAACCTGCCTTATGGCTTAATTGTTGGGCACCTCCAATCTACCATGGTTTGTGTGCCCTTCCCAGTACCCACAGCTCAGTATCCTAAATCTGCCCTCAACTTCAGTTGCTCAGCCACTTCCAGTCCTATCTAAACACCCAACCTCCTGCCTGGAGAAGTGGCTTGGCTGTTCCAACCAAGATCTCACATGGCTGGTTGGCTTTTCTCCCTCCAAAGCATGGTGAAAACTCCTCTCCTCTCTTTGGTTCTCTTTGCCTACCTGGGGACCCAGAAGTGTCGCCTATTCCTTCTGTCCAGCAATTGCCCCTGGCAACTTTACTGATAGATCAAAAACCAATTGGGGAACAGGACCTTAGTCTCAGACCCACCCCCTACAAAGAGTGTTATAAACAATACTATACATTTAGAGCAATCATTATTTTGATATATTTATCAAAAAGTTGAACATTATTAATATAGAATATTTATTAAAGTCTTTTTAAAAACTGAATTTTATTTCCCTATAGATGATAACTACATATCTAATAATCTATTTACATTATGCAGTTTGGGGGGAGATTTTAGTAAGTAAGCTAAATATTTTTATTTTTGTGTATTGTGTAGTTCTTTGTACATGTATGTAGGTCAGAGCCCCACTTTGATTTACATCTCAGTCATGCTTCACATTATTATTATCATTATTATCATCACCATCATCATCATAATTATCATCATCATCGTCATCATCATCATCATCATCATTATCATTATTATTTGAGACAAGGTCTTTCAGTGAACCTAAAGTTCATGTGTTCACCGAAACTGGCTATCTAGCAAGCTACAGTGATTCTCCTGTCTCTGTATCCCAGGGCTGGCTTATAGGTGCATGATGTAGCACCCTGTAAATATTGAGGATTGAACTCAGTTCTCCATACTTGTTCAATAAGCACATTACTAACTGCAATAAGTAGTCAATCTGTGCAGTCCTCATAGACTTTCTTTCTAGAAAGCAAAACTATAGTCTTGAAATGCTCATCAAAATAATAGTGAACATTGTTTTAATGTTTCCTCTCTACCTTCAGGTCAGATGTTGCAGAAACTGAGTGAAAACGATGCTCATGTTGATGCCTGATGTTAGGGATGAAGGAAGGACTACAAAACCTATTGTGGTCTTTGAGTGATTTAGTAGAAAAAGAAACTCTGTGTAAGTGACTATAAATATTATTAAAAGAGTTTGTGATAAAGTGTGAAAAAAAGACTTTATGATTCTAAATTCAATAGATTTTTATTCTTAAAACATCAGAATGTCACTATATAAGGGTCAGGCAAGATTTTTCTGTTGTTTTGTCCTGCTATAGTAGTGGATCTCGAGCTTCCTAATAATGCAACCCTTTATCATAGTTCCTCATGTTGTGGTGACCCCAACCATAAAATTATTTTGTTGCTAGTCCATAGATGTAATTTTGTTGCTGTTATCAATTATAATATAAATATTTGATATGCAGGATATCTGATATCTAACCCCCCAAGGGATCAAGACCCCACAGGACAGAACCATTATATTACAGCTTTATGTGTTGATCCTGCCTTGTTTTTGTTGTTGTTGTTTTGTTTTCTTAGTTGATTTGATTGTAAATACAGTTTGGCTTTGAACAAATTGAGATGTATTTCTCAAACTGTAGCAGACAGTGAATATGGTAGAGCATTTGTTCCTATCTGTTACTTACCAGTTAGAATAACTTTCACAAAAAGTGTTTAGGGAGAACACCCTCATAGAAGCAGGGTAAGGAGGGATGGGATAGGGGTTTACAGAGGGGAAATTGGGAATAACATTTGAAATGTAAATAAATAAAACATCCAATAAAAAAGAAGTAAATGTTTGAATAGCCTAATTAAAATGTTCACTTCATGGATGAGAAAACGGACACATTTTGAGAAGCCAAGTCACATGTACAGTAGATAATACCAAAAGTGGGATCCACAATAAAGAACAACACTAAATACATATTCTCAGTCAATACCACATTTTAAATATTTATTCACCCATCTATTATGCACTAAATCTTAGGGTGCTTCACTGTTTATTGTAATCATCTATTCCCCTCCCTCTTTTTCCCAAGCTTAGCATATCACTAGGTCAGATCAAAACAGAGAGGAGGAACTTTCAACCCTGAAATCCCTCAGTGGTCCATGAATCCAGATTCCCCTCTAAAGCATGGGGAAGCTAGAGAGAACAAAATTTCCCCTGTTGTAAGCACAAACCACCCCTACCACCAGAGAAAGTGGTGTTCAGTGAACTTATGGGCTCTGAGATCAACTTACATGTATGCTTGTTTATTGAGTGACTAGCTTCCCTGATACTGTATTCTGGCCTGTGGCTATGGTAAATAGCATCTGTGTTATGCTATTGTGAGCAATTGTATACTGTCAAATATCAACATCCAACACATGATAGTAGGAATAGGAATGCTTCAGTGTATTATAAATTCAGCTCTAGATTGTTTTTGAGTTTTGGACTCAACAGTTTTCTGTAGCTCTCCTGTCACCAATAGTACCGAATGGCATACAGGATTCTATCAGGTCTTTGTAATAGGCACATTTTATCTTCACCATACTCTAGAATCCTTCTGGTCCTCTGTCTTTTTGAGTCTATAGACCGCATACTTACCTACTTCTATGTCTGTAATTCTGGTTATATATAACATCACTAATCTTTTCTTCTTTTCTGCTTATGCATGCATATACACAGTTTTTAGGATAAACATCAGTTTCATGCACATGGCAAGCCAGTATCCTGCTACTGATCTCCATCTCTAGTTAGATGAGAGTCACTGGGTTTGAATGATTTAATTTGAATTGTGTTTCTTTCAGAAAGTCTCTGCTGTTTTTAACATTTAGCCCTGTCTGAGTGTTGTGAGCTCTATGATGACGTAAAATACTGGTTCATGCTGCAGGATGCTACATGGTGAAAGCAGTGATGACAAGCTGCTTCTGTATATGCTTGGTTAGTTCTTTTAGTACAGGTACCTGCTTCTCTCTGTTCCTCTTTCTACATGTATGTTACATCATGTCACTGAGTATGATAGCAGTCCCAGCTCTTTAATTTTCATTCGCCCTTCATTACCTATGGCCAAGGTATATAACTTCTAGAAAGTTCTAAGCAGGGTATGCATTCACCAAGCATTCTCTTGGCTGAAGGTCAGAGCATACTCTCTCAGGCAGATGCTAAGATACTAAAGATTACTAAATAGATCTAAGGTTCAAACAGTAAAACCAAATATTGAAAATAAAATACTTAAGAAAAACCTCTATGCCCCCTCTTCTGACAATATTCCCTTCCTATGCATGTGCTATTACATTTTCCAAGAAGTAGACATTTTGTCTTCCTCTTTGTCTCTCTAAATTTCATCTTTAGGAATTTAAATTGGTTAATTTCTGATAGACTACATCAATCCCAAAACCTTTTATTTTAAAACAACTTAAATAGCCTTAACTAATAAATAAAACTTAAGAGCAACCATTTACAAACTACATGGTCTACCTTTCCACTATACCTTCCTATGGATGTGTGTTCTACTAGTTGTGGATGTGCCAAAAACTAAATAAGAAGGTAAAATAAATATTATATCTAAGTTGGGCAATAAGACCTTCCCTTGGGGCCCCCCTGAGCTGGATCCCAATGTGGTCTGCCACTGGACCTCCTTTTTCTTGACCTCTTCTCAATTTTTGTTCCTGAAGTTTTTTCAGACAGAAACAATTCTGGGTCAGAGTTTTTGACTGTGGGATGGCAACTCCACCCCTCCACTTGATGCCCTGTCTTTCTACTGGAAATGGACTCTACAAGTTCCCTCTCACCACTATAGGGTGTTTCATCTAAGGTTCTGCCCTTTGGGTTCTAAGAGTCTCTTTCCTCCCAGGTCTCTGGTACATTCTAGAGGGCCCCACCACCTACTACCTCCAGAGGTTGCCTGTTTCTATTCTTTCTGCTGGCACTGGAGGCCCCAAGACCTGACACTATTAGTGATGCTATGGTGCACTTATAAACAGGGGCATATCATGACTGCCCACTGAAAGGTCCAATAACCAGCTGAAAGAGTCAGATTCAGATATTTACACCCAACCAATGGACAGAAGATAGTGACCCCTGTGGTTAAATTAGGGAAAAGCTGGAAGAAGCTGAGAAAGAGGATGACCCTATAGGAAGACCAGCAGTCTCAACTAACCTAGACCCCCCGAGATCTCTCAGACACTGAGCCACCAACCAGAAAGCATATACCAACTGTTATGAGGCCCCTGACACATATATAGCAGAAGACTGCTATGTCTCAGTCAGAGTAGATGTACCTAAGCCTCAAGAGACTGGAGGCCACAGGGACTGGGGAGGTCTGGTGAGGTGGGGTTAGGGATAGGGACATCCTCTTGGAGACAAGGGGAGGAGGTATGGGATGTGGAATAGTCAGAGGGTGGACCAGGATGGGGATAAAGACTAAAATGTAAAAAAGCTTAAAGGATAAAGTTTTTAAAAATCAGACTATCGCCAGGCAGTGGTGGCACACTCCTTTAATCCCAGCACTTGGGAGGCAGAGGCAGGCAGATTTCTGAGTTCAAGGCCAGCCTGGTCTACAGAGTGAGTTCCAGGACAGCCAGGGCTATACAGAGAAATCCTCTCTTGAAAAACTATATATATATATGTGTGTGTGTGTGTGTGTGTGTGTGTGTGTGTATCAGACTATCATTTTGCGATAAACATATATTGTTATAATAGTTTCATTATAGTATATAAGTGCTTAATGATGAGAGTGTTTCTTAAATCTGAATGCAGATGAGAATCGTGAAGATTTTTTAAAAATATCTAAAATAATCAAACCTATTTAATTGATCTGGTTTAAGACCTGATATGTGATTCTTTTGCTTACTGCTTTTTCTACTATCTTATGTGATCTAGTTTACTACTTTGTTTGATTACTTTGCCTTTGATCTAAAAACTGACTAACCCTGTCTTTTGGATGTACCTAGAATGATATAAAAGCAGACTGGGAAAGAATAAAGCTGCTTCAGCCTCAGTAATAACTGGAATCATGTTTTGTTTTGTTTTTTTTTTAAAAAAAAAGAAAAACAAAAGACCCGATGCTCATGACTAGGAATCACTGAAGTACAGTAACTTTTTCTTTCCTAGTTAGATCTGAATTGTTAAATCCAAAGAAATACTTGATCCAATTTATATATTGAGTAAAATAAGCTTATATTCACTCATGCCAAATGTGCCTGAGTTCAAAGATGTTTTATAACCCAGCAGGGAAACTACTCACCTTCCAACCCTTCTCATGTACTCCCACTCTCTAGTAGATCACCTTCTTTTCTTTGATTGTTTCATATATATACATATGAATAACATGTGTGTAATATGTATCCCTATATGTGTATATACATGTGTACACATTCACATAAACATATACATACACATCTACAGACACACACACACACACACACACACACACAATCCAATGAATCCCTTTTCATTTTTGTGTATTTGGGTTCAGGGTAGACCGCTCTGCATTGGACAATCTATGACAGGGCTCATCCCTGGGAGAGGCTAAGTCTCCTCCTCCCAGCAGTCATTAGCTGCTTATACTTCTCTATCTAGAGATGGGCTCCCATGGAACCTTCCTCTTTTGTCTTAGCATGTCCATTGATTTTTCTTAACAGACATTTCCCATTTATTATTAATAATTTTAGCATACAAAATAACGTGTTTGGTTATAACATTTTTACACATATATTTTATTATACATTGTTCTTGTTCTCCCCAAGCACTGCCCTTCACCCTTCCTACTTCTGCATTGGTTCCGTTCCTCTTCCCAGACAGACTCTCTGTTCATCACGTATATTATAGTTCCTTTCCTGTTTCCAACTTTCTTCTCCATCTCGGTCTCTTCCTATCTTCTCTTAGTCCCAATTTACTTTAATGTCCTATACACATGCACACATACAATATTCACATAATACAACATGTACACACATACACGAGAGAGAGAGAGAGAGCAGGGGAGACAGAGATAAAGAGACACAGACACAAAGAGACAGAGAGACTCAGAGACACAGAGAAAGAAAAAGGAGACACAGAGAGAAGGTGAGAGATGAGGGAGGGACAAGAAGGAAGGGAGTGAAAGAAAGATACACACACATACACACACACACACACACACAGAGAGAGAGAGAGAGAGAGAGAGAGAGAGAGAGAGAATAAATGTATATACTACCTCTGAGAGAAAATACAAAATATCTGTCTTTCTGAGACTAACCCTTCTGCATAAATGTTTTCTAGTCACTCCTTAGAGTCTGTGCATGAATGGAATTAGCATAGAGAATGAAAGTGGAAATCCATAAATGAAAAACAGATTGCAAAGATGCAAACAACATCTAGCATTCCAGTATCTGCTGACTAGAATTACTAAGAGGCAGCAGGGGAATCTTTGGAAAGCAGTGCAGAGTCCATACTCCTGGAAAGGCAGCAGGGGATCCTTGGAAACAGAACAGTGTGGAGAACAGTGTGGAGAACAGTGTGGAGAACAGTGTGGAGAACAGTGTGGAGAACAGTGTGGAGAACAGTGTGGCCACACACCTAGCAGAAGTGGTCTGCAAAGGGCACTGTGCAGGCAGCACTCCAGGTCACATTGTATTCTGAATACATTAAATTTTACAGAAAACAATTGTGACATTATATTGGTTGGAAGAAAATGAGGGGGATGAAAATTTAGAAAACCCTTTTGTATCATGAGTATTTCTTTAAAATGTACATAATTTGCATTAACGAGCCAATGGCTTGGGATTCTGAAGAATACAGAAGTATTCAAAATAATTTAGCATAAGTAAACAAATTAATTTATTTGGCTATATTTTATGATTAGAATTTTTCAATAACTAGAAAGTCTGCCCAATAACTTCACTCCTTGTATTTTACCACTTGTGGGATCTTACTGTGCTCTGTGCACTCCATCATAAGATGGGTAGAGGAGACTGACTCTTGAGATCTAACCTCTTTACATAGATTAAACTTGGGTTTGGCTTTATAAAATTATATTAGGGCAAAATTCATATTTCTTATTGCTTAGAAATCCTTGTCAATATATACATTATGCTCTGTGCAGTATGGCTCTTCAGTGTGCTTCCAAGTTATATTATTCTGCCTGCTTACCTACAATAGCTATATTGAACAGTACTTACTGATGAGACTCATGTATATCTTGTTCTGAATAATTATCTTTTGCAAGAAAATAATGTAGAAAAACAATTTCTCAAAGGAAGAGAGTATTCTCTGAGGAAAAGACAGGAACAGAACTCTGAAGCCAGATAGTCACAAAACCAAAGAGCTTGTGTCTTCTGGCTAATGTAATTTGATTATAGTTTCTTTGATAGTTGACTGTTGTGTACTTGTCTCATCTTCCTGTTAGACATTTAGCAGGTTGTAAATATCTAAAAGCATAATTTAAACTAAATTTCTTCCATTATAAGTGATTTAGATAAGAGAAATAGATGCAGAGGGATGCAAATTAATAGGTTGACTGTTGAAGGAGCATGTAGATGGTAAAAAAGAATGCATGCTTTTCCCAACCTGAACAAACAGAAAAATCGACATAGTTTAGTCATATTTTACAGCTGTTTGTGACTGACATGAACACTATCATCCATCCTTTCACAAATCCTAAAGAGATAAATAAACATCTATGTTTTCCTAATATTATACATTTGCTACAAACAGTTTTTGGCTTACCTATACTTTTATTCAGATTATTTAATATTAAACAACAAGCAATCAGAAATACAGACTTGTTTCCAATCATTAACCCCCTAATTATAGATTTTTTGTAACCATAAAATCTGAAGTAGAGGCAGGGATGCTTCTGCTACTTAAGATTTCCTCCTATTTTAATATTGGCTATTTAGTATTTATACTTAAATATTTAATATTTAAACTTAAGCATATAGAAATTATACTTTCACTATTGATAAATTTTTAAAAAGAAAGACACATGTTAAATTACAACAGTGTCTTTTGGTGGTCATTGCATATATTCTATATTTTCATTCACTAACACAGAATGAATGTAAATAATACATATAATTATTAAATTTGAAAGCTGAAATTGTTTCTAAGATAAAGGATTGATTTACTTTGGTTCTATCCAAACTAAAATAATCTTATAATTAAAAATATAACTTAAAAATACATTGTGGTACATATATATAGTATAATACAATATAGCATTTAAAAAAAACTACACTGTGGTGGTTTGAATATGCTTGGCCCAGGGAGTGGCACTATGAGGAGGTGAGGCCTTGTTGGAGGAAGTGTGTTACTGTGGGGTGGGATTTGAGACCCTCCTCCTAGCTGCCTGAGGAAGCTGAGTCTCCTGGCTGCCTTCCATTCAAGATACAGAACTCTCAGTTTCTCTACCACCATGGCTGCCTGGACACTGCCATACTCCTGCCTTGATGATAATGGGTAGAACCTTTGATCCTGTAAGCCAGTTCTAATTAAATGTTGTCCTTTATAAGAGTTACCTTAGTCATGGTGTTTGCTCACAGCAGTAAAACCCTAACTAAGAGATACAGCTACATGAACAGCACAGATCATGAAGCATATTGTTGAATGAAACTACTTAGGTAAATAATAGTACACTCTCTATGAATCTTGAATATTTGCAAATGGGCAAAAGTAAAGTAGCCTATGACATCAATAGTGTACAATGTCTTGTTCTGTGATCTGGCTTCCTAAGATCTTATGTGGAAGCTGCCTACAACACTGTGATGACTTGGCAAAGCTCATGAAGTTAATTTTCTGTACACGTATAAAAGTTTCTATATGCACTGTAAACTTTTCACATAAAATATACAGACTAGTTCAAACAAGAATAGAGTAATATTTTGAAGTCACAAAGTCTCTGAGAGATGATGATAGCAGAGGGAGTCACCATCAGTGATAGAACTCCATGTTGAGTTGGTTCTTGGCAAAGCCCATGTCAAACACTTCTTATTGAATGAAAGCAGTTTAGTGATTGCAATGGTATTATTTCATCTTAAGCTTTTCTTGAGATCTTGTTTAAAGAAATGTAGTTGTGAAGTTCTATGTGGCTGATCCCTACTTATAAAATGACTCAGTCATTTGTCTGAATGATAATGAAGACTCATTTGAAGCTCAAAGGTAATTTCTTCACAGTTTTTACATGTTCATATATTTCAGGTTTGTTATAATGGTGTTACTAATATGTTTGATTAATAGAAATTGTTCTTGCATGGCCATTGCCTTAGAGTTTCTACTGCTATGATAAACACCATGACCAATATCTATTTGGGGATGTCTTAGTTTGGGTTTCATTGCTATGAAAAGACACCATGACCAAGACAACTCTCCTAAAGGCAAACATTTTTTATTGGGGTAATTCAGTACAACATGATAGAAGAAATCTGGTAGCTCCATAAAGTCATCTGTTCAGCTCTACCACTTACTAGTTTAGCATTTATTTAAATTTGTTATTTTGAGAGATATTTCTCATTTGTAAACCAACATAGGAAAACATGGCTACGTAGATGTACAGAGTTGCTACATAGTTAGTACTGATTATTTTACTATAAATTCATTGCCTCTTAAATTCCAAACTCTGTAAATCTAAGCTATTAAAACTACATTGTATGATTAACACAAGAAAATGGAGAATCCTTTCAAGTTGCAGAAAATATTATGCTGAAATGTGGATATATTTTACTTTTAATCTCAGTGTCACTGCTTTGTGAGTAGAAATAGATTTTCCACATTTTCTTTTCTCTTCACTTGTTGTACAATTAGAACTTAATGTAAATTGCACGAACAATTTTGTACCCAGATGTATACATTTACTTGAAGGAAGAGATTATCCCCAGGATGCCTAAGGATGATAGTGAATCCATCCATTCTCAGTGAAGGTCAAAGCTTCTTACGGTAGACAATATTGTTAGTATAAATGCATTTCTGTTCAGTCTCAATAAGATGGAGACACTGTAAGGGTCCACAATTCACCAAAAAATGACACCCTGGACTCAATTAGTATGTAAACAAAAAGAGTGTTTTATTCTACAGAAGTCCAGCCTGCTGGTGTCTCCCATTACCAAGATAGAGAGACACCCAAGTGAGCTTGCAGACCTGATTTAAAGCACATTAGGGGATTCTAGGGTAGGTGAGCTCTGTGTTAATCTGTTGGGTCCATCTCTAAGGACATTCTATTGCCAGAGTGTGGGGACTGAAACTTGCTGGGGAGGTCTGGAGACCTTTGCTGAGGAAGTCTCAAACTACTGCTGACCCATTGTCCTTACCTCAGGCCGGGTCGCAGGGCAGCTTCTGAGGACTGGACTTGTCTGGAATTGCCCAGTTCTTAGAAATAGAGATTTAGACCTAGTCTCTTTAATGGTCAATTTGAAGCCTGCCATAGAATCAGCCTGACCTGCTCAGCACTTGCTGTCATATCAGTGAGGAAAGGAAAAAGTTAATGCATCCTTTTAAACTTGTTATAAATAATAGATTGGATGAAATTACTTGAGTTATATATCAATTTGATTGTGATTATCAACACAATGATGTAGATTTAAAATCTTATTAAGAGATTTCACATTCATCAGGTGTAAGAAAAATTATTTTTCAAACTTCCAGTGCTGGTTTTTAAAATATTTAATACCACCTATGTGATCTTCCTTAGTCTAAAATAAAGATGTTGAAATAAAGGTACATTTCTTCTTTGTTTCTTCTAGATCAGTGGTTCTCAACCTGTGGATTGCAACCTCTTTGGGAATTCAAATGACCCTTTCACAAGGGCTGCCTAAGACCATTAGAAAGCATAGATCTTTATATTACAATCTATAACAGTAGCAAAATTACAATTATGAAGCATTAACAAAAATAAGTTTATGGCTGGGGAGTCACCTCAACATGAACAACTGTATTAAAAGGTCACAACAGTAGGAAGATTGAGAACCACTATTTAAGATTAATTCAGTAAGATTTGGAGTGTTCTTCATCTCTTATCACCCAATAATATAATTATAGCCTTGCCAGAAGTATTTAGAAGCCATAGTTTAACAATATGTATTTTATTAATTCTTTTGAGAATTTCATATATTATACTTTGATCATAATCATGCTTCTCCATCAACTCCTCCCATATCTACTATTCCATTCTGTACCTGCCAAACTTTATATCCTCATATTTTTAAAGCTCATCTAGTCATTACTGTTGATCATATATTCTTGGTATGTGACCATCCACTGTAATGTGTTAAACCTATGGGGGCCACCCCTTAAAGAAAACTCTTTACCTCACATAAGCTGTCAGTTTTCAATAGTACCATAGCTAAGGGTAGGGCCTACCTTCTCCACTGTATGCTAAAATTTTGTCTGGCTTCAACCTGAGCATCTTTTGTGTATGTTACCAGGGCACTATGAGTTCATTTGTGCCACTACCCTGTATGTCCAGAGAACAGTTTTCTTGTAGAAAATTACTGTCTCTGGCTCTTACAATGTTTTCAGCCATTCTTCCATGTTGTTCCCGAACTTTAGTGGTAGGGGTAAATTCTGTGTTTGGGCCTTCCACTGTTAGTTATTCTCTTACATTAGGGATAGTGTGTTTGTCTATAATGTTACAAACATCTGTTACGAAAAGAAGTGTCCTTGATAAAGGGTGAGACCTGCATTTATCTGTGAGCATAAGAATAAGTACTTAAAAGTATACTAGTTTGGGAAAGTGACTGTAAGTAGGTACTCCTTTATGGATCATGACCTGCCTACCTCGCCAGCCATGGGAAGTTGGCTGAGTTTGCAGTGCTAGTCATGAATTTCCTCCTATTGTGAAGGCCTTTAATCCAATTACATGGTAGTTGAGTAGCCTCAAGAAATGTCACTATGGTACCCTTAGGGACATCTTGTCACATAGATCCTTGTTACAGTTCTTAGGCTTTATAGTTGTGGAGGACTGCTGGTTACTTTCCTCCCTTGGCAGCTTGCATAGCACCTTTGAATTCTGTGAGAGATAGTCTTCAGGGAGAGAGCTTTGAGGTCAGTTCTCTGTTTGACCTGTGTCTGAAGAGTGTGGTGTAATTAGCACTACTTCCTCGCTTTCAAGTCCTGCGAGGCAGCCAAGGGCCATAACAGTCTGTATTCTTTTGCATGCCTCTTGGACTCTTCTTACCAAGAGGGGAAGCTTACCATGCCTGGTTCTGGGGTTTTTGTTAGTCTATGACTCTTGCAGGTAGCATTATCACTCCCAGGTGTCATAACTTCATTCAGAACACACACACACACACACACACACTACTTATATACGTATTTTACATATGTACATTATATATGTATTTTAAAGTAAACAGAGAATAACATTTTCCTAGGGCTTATTCTAACATCTTTAGTGGGTTTTACTCCTCTTATTTACCTATGCTCTCCTTCTTCTTCTCTCAGTTCAATGCCACCCAGTTTTCTCCTTCCACGTACCTGTGTCCTATAGTCTCCATCTCTAGAGCTCCAGCCCTGTCCCCTAGGGAGCTTCCATTGTCCCTTTTACTTTTCTGATTTCTGCAGTTACTTCAGGTTCTACATGTGTATCTCAACATTCGGTACTAGGAACCACACATGAGAGAAAGCATGTGACATCTGTCTTTCTAGGCCTGGGTTAAATCACTCTCTATAATATTTTCCAGTTCCATTCATTTCCCTGCAGATCTCATGATTTCCTTTTTCTTTACAGCTGAATAGTATTCCATTGTGCCATCTATACCTCATTTTCATTAGTTGTTCATCAGCTGAGGACTGCTTAGTTTGACTCCATTTCCTAGTATTTGTGAGTGGAGTAGCAGCAAAGGCTGAGCAAACTTCTGTGACGCAGGATATTGAATCCTTTGGGTATATTCTGAAGATAGGGTTTTAGCTGGGTATATGATAGGCTTACTTTTAACTTTTTGAAAGTTCTCCACACCAATCTCCATAATGGCTGCACCTGTCTCCTGTTGCCTGTAATTTTAAAAAGCAGCACACTCGCTCTAGAATCTGCAGCCGCCCACTGGCTAGTCAGCTCCACGGCTAGTTTGGCCAAGCTGCTCCAGTCTCTGTTTGTTCCTTGCCCAATGCTGTCAACAGTTGTCTCACCCAGCTCCCATGGCTAGCTTTGCAAAGCTGCTCCGGTCTGTTCCCTGCGAGATGCCAGCACCCCATGCAGCTCCCTTTAGCCCTGTGGGAAAAACAAAACAAAACAAAACAAAACAAAAACACTAGAGACCTTTATATTTTAAAACTGATCAGATAATTCAAAGGCTGGGCAAAGAATATTCTGCCCCATCCTCCTCGG
>JADRCC010553505.1:2116-12986 GCA_019843855.1 Hylomyscus alleni
ATTGAATTGAATTAGCATATATATATATACACACACATATATATATATATATATATGCTACAATCTTCAATTTCAATTTTTGATGATTTGATAGTATGTGAACTGAAGATACTGATACATTTGTAGTGAAATCCTGACTGGGTATCATATAAGATGAGCAAAGATACATGTTCAACCATCTAGTGATTAGGTAGCAAAGTATATTTGTTATGGAGTTTCAAAGCAAGGCAGATCATGGAGTTTAAATAATTTGTATCCATTCCAAGGACATGAAGGTGACATTGTATCATCTAATAGGATGTTGGTAGTGACTAAACTTGAAATTCTGAAAATAAAAGAGGAAACAAACAAATCAAAAAGATGTGTTTTATTATAAGAAAATTAGAATAAATGAATACAATACCAGCTATAGGCACAATATTAAGCAGATAAGGAACACTAGAAACAAAGCAAGGTCCCTCTTATCAAATACCTCCAGTTGCATTTCTGGACCCAGGGACTTTGACAAAATTTTATCCAGAAAAAAATACCAAATATCAGCATAACCTGGTAGTGACAATGAGCAATTAAGAGTTAATATTGACTTCTGACACATAAACTATTAAAGGCTAATTTATGCAAAAAGGACATAGCTCATATAAAGATTATTAATAGACATCTGCCACAGATATTCAATATTGTAGTGATTTGGTCCATTGATAATGAGTAAGTGATTAAATTTCACAAAGCATCTGCTAGCTAATTTTCTTCTTGGTAAAATAATTCTGTAAGAGGAATTACATTACTATACAATTGTACCAAAACCTTTTATTGAAATGAATAGTGATTCTACATGGGTGTTTTGGAGATCCATTGGAGACACTTCAAAAAAAATGTCTTCCCTTTCATTTCTAGCAGACATTATCTTACAATAGAGTTCTGGTTCTGGCTCCCACAAACTTCTTTCTCTTTTCAATATTCCCTGAGTTTTAGATACAGGAGTTGTATTGCATATATATCAGTTGAAACGGGTCTCACCACAACCCACTGTTTTGATAATCAGTTGTGATTATTTTAATGATCTATATTTCCTGGAATAGGGAGATTTTAGGTGAAGAATGATGAACATGTTCATCTATGAATATGAGGGTAAAGTAGAGAATTTTTTCAGGAATTACACTGGTCTAGCATAGTGGCTGTAGTAGGTTCTCTTCTAATACCCATGCCCAAGGTTGTTGTCTGGGTTTCTAGTACCAGGCATGATTCCTCTCCTATTCAATAGATCTTATATCCAATTAGAAACCTTTTGCTACCAAGATATGAGTGTCACAGTTGCCCTTTAATGACATCTTGCAAAGCCAGTTATTGTTATGGCTTATAGGCATCAAGCTGGATAGAAATATTGATAACTTTTCTCTATTGGCTGCTTTCCTAGTATTTTCTAGCACTGTGGAAGTGATACAATTAGAAGGGACTTTTAAAGTTAGATCATACTTGAATTTTATGAGGCCTGTATCTGACGTGTGTGGCATGTCAGCAATAAGAATTTAACATTCATCCTTGAAGAGGCAACTAGAGACAATTACAGTAGTCTATATTAGTTTGAAAAAAATCTTGCCATTCAAAATATCCTAAATTCCTCTGTTGCTGACAGGTCCTAATTTCTTTGTACAAGGCTCATGATCTTTCTGAATTCATTAAAATCCTATTTACCTCATAATTCTCTTTTTATTTGAAATAATTTGATGGGCTTACGTTTCTAGAAACAAGAAGGATCTTATCTGAAGCACATGCTCAGAAATGAAGGTAGTTGTCACATAGGAGCAATTTCTGTTGTAGTAGATGGACCCCCATGTTACTTCCTGTTCTATTTGACTACTAAATTACCAAAAGGTAGTCGGGTAAGGATAAAGGCAAATGGTCGATTGTAGTTTTTCAGAGTCTATGCTGAAGCTTCCATGTAAGTTAAGGCAGAATAATCTTCCATAATAGATAATTCTAGAAATCTCTAGCTTACAACAGTGGACACTTATATTCTAATTCTCATAGAACAACACATTCTAGGCATACAGAGTGGCAAACTCTGATTCACATAGTTATTCAGGAAATTATCTGTAATGTATGACCCTGAATGTTGCTTGGAAGCCACTGGAAAGAGAAAGACCAGAAGCAAGACCACATGGATGACAATTGAGAAGATCATTTTTTAAAAACTAATATCTGAAGTCCATTGGCCAAACTAGAGTTGTAAAGCTATACATGACATTTAATATCATGGATAAACAAGCAATATTTGTATCTGGTATAAGGCAAAAGTCACTTAGAGAGTAAGAGACCCATGTGTACCATGCAATCTCTCAACTTGTAGTACCAGATAAACTCAAAGTATCCTCTCTGTTAAGCTGAAATATAATATTGAACAGATAAATATGTTCTGTATATACTATCTTCTAATAAAAAACTATTCAACTTATACTCCAGTCAACTATTCAGTACAATTGCTGTCATAAGATACAATTATTACAAGAAATAGGAATTCTTTTCATATTACTCATGATGCTGAAGCAAGACATCTCTGTGACTAATATTCTCAGACAAAGCATTTGCAAGTTGTTTGAAAACACACTTAGACATCTTTAAAAAACATTTAGAGTTAACTAATGGTTAAAGATAAATGTAGTATGTGCTATTTTTTCTTTCCCTGAAGAACAGCTGAACAGAAATTTAAGAAAGACAAATAGAAGATAGCTGTACAGGAGTGTGGTCTACCCTCAAAGAAGAAGACATGCTTTGCTGTGAGAAGTACTTGTAAATAAGGCAAATGCATCACCATAATGTGGGTGTCACATTTATGCATGATTTTTTCTCATTCCATTATGGTCCTATGTTATCAAGTATTAGTTAAACACAAAGGTCAGTTATTCCCAGCTGGCAATAGCAGTTTTTTGTTTTTCCTATTGTCCCAGATATCTATACTTCTATTGTCTAGCACTTTCTCCAAGAACCAGTTTTGATCATAAGCATTGCTCTGGCCATGCTCTGTGCTTCGTGGCTTATTTATGTTGAAAATACATCTTTTCTGTTAAGCCAAAATAACATTAGGATTGCTTTCTCTGGTGAGTGAAACAAAGACTAGCAGTTGTACAGATTTGAGATGTTTTGCCCTCAATCCTATTTTTCTCATAAACCTTATTATTTTTATTGATGTTGCAGAATTCATAGTTCTCAGCACTGCATATATTTCATTACAGCTGCTAGACCTCTCTTTTTAGTTTCAAGTGTCAAAAACTCAATCTAAACCACCTCAGAGAAAATGAAAATATATTAAATCATATACCTGGAAGGCCCAAGGGTTTCACTAACTTCAGGCATTGCTCCAGCCACAACTGAAAAATAGTTTCTATGTAACTATCTTTTACTTTATCACTTAGCTCTAGTTTTTTCTCAATGAACTTTAAATTAAACATATAGTTCTATTAGAAGACATACCACTAGTCATTATTAGACCTAACTTGTTCTCATGGTGTTGTTATGTACATCATAATAAAATATCTGTTAGGAAGAAATGACATGGTTCGAAAAAATGATTAAGAATTTATTTAAAATTAAAAATAATTAAAAGATAAGAACAATTAAAAATTCCATTTCCTATTTTCTATTTCTTCCTCCTAACTCTCTATAGTTTCTTTAACTTTATGTCCTCTCTTTTCACTAATTGGTACTGCATGTGTATGTGAATATGAGTATGCATATTTTATATATGTGATGAAAATTACATTACCTGTTTAGCCTATGTAATGGTCCCTGTGTACATGTTTCCTGGGTGGATTCTTTCACACCAAATAAACAATTGCTGTGCTCTTTCCCAGGGAAGGACACCATCTCTTCCATTCCCTGATTTTTTCAGTTGCCTACAGTTCTTTACATAAGGTTGAGGTCTTGTGTGCTTTTCTCCTTCCAGTTTGGCATGCTCATTGGTGTCATCCTCTCTCAGCTCGCCCTTATACAATCATGTTTATGAAACTTTATGGTAGAACCTTTAACTTATTAATTATTTGCAAATTTCAGGCAGGTTGAGAGACAAATTATGGGAAAGAGTTTCATGCTAGCAGAGAGGTAATTCTTTGAAGTTCCAAGATCAAGTATTAAATGAATTGACTAGTTATGAGAACCAATAAATGAATCCTCTCAGTTTTAAGAGCAGACTGGTAAACTGGACCTACATTCTTTTTTTTTTCAAGTTATTTTTATTAGATATTTTCTTTACTTACATGTCATATGATTTCTCCTTTCCCAGTTTCACCTCCAGAAAACAAACAAATAAACAAACAAAAACAACAAGAACAAACCCCTGTTGCCTCCTCCCCATGCCTGCCACCCCCTCCCACTTATTGGCCCTGTCATTCCCCTACACTGGGGCACAAAACCTTCACAGAGCCAAGGGCCTCTCTTCCCACTGATGATCCACTTTGCAATCCTCTACTATACACATGCTGACAGAACAATCAGTCCCACCATGTATAGTCCTTGGTTGGTGGTTGAGTCCCTGGGAGCTCTGAGGGTACTAGTTAGTTCATATTGTTGTTCATCCTAAGGAAGACCTACATTCTTAAGAATGAAAATAGCCATTGCCTTCCAGGAAAGGGAAAAAAGAGAAAATGAATCATCTATGTATCTCCTCCTCTTCTCTCCTTCCCATTCTCCTTGCATCTCCTCTTCTTCCTTATTCTTTTTGTTCAGATCTACTAATCTTTTCTTTTCCTTTTTGAAAATAGTCAGCTAAGGAAACTTAATGGAGGAAATGTTAATTTGGTCCATAACTTACAGTCAGTCCATAATTGGGAAATACACAGAAGCAGGTATGGCTCACATCTCTGGCCATAGGGGCTTGCTCTTATTTTGACAGATCATAGAAGAGATAGGGGGAAATGCTGGTGCTTACCTTTAATTTACCTTTAATCTCTAATTTCTTTATGCTCAGTCTAGGATCCCAACTTATGGCCTGGTTCTGCTTGCATTCAGAGTGGATCTTACCCTTTTACTTATCCTCTATATATGCCCTCCCAATTATAGACCCCAATGTGTCCCTAAGTATTTATTATGCTAATCAATTTGACACTTGGAATTTACCAACACACCACCATAGCTCAAATATGGCTATGTATAAGAACAAGTGGCTGGTAAACTTGGCAGGTGAGGAAGAGGTTTCTGGCTTTACCTTGTAAGGAACAGGGTGAAAATACAGAGAGGAGAAAGGAGAACACTCACAGTTCTTATTTATCTGTCCATTTCAGTAAATACATTGATTATTCTTATGAGGTTTCATGGAAGTTTTATAGAAAGTATGTATTGACTGTGCTTATATCACGTGTGTATACCTTATAGCCAGAAGATTTCAGTAGAATAATTAACACCATGAACAGAAGGTCTCAGATGATGGAGAAATCTGCACTCAAGACTTTGGATGATTTATGAAATGATTTATGAAATTAATTATATGGTTCAAACTTCTACAAAGATAGAAGGAGGAGGAGGAGGAGAAGGAGGAGGAAGAGGAGGAAGACAAAGCACTGAGAATAAAATAGTACATGTTTACCACAGTATTTTTTAAGACAGATGAGCCCTATTTTCCTATAGAAATATTTCAAATAGAAGTATAGAAATATGCCTATAGAAATATGTGGAAAATGGAGGGAGAGCGTGCACCTTTGCTCCTCACACATACCTCCTGAAAGCCTAATAGAAAATCTAGAGAGAAAATGTGATCACTGCATGTTTTATAATATCACAGAAAATATTTTGAGAGTTTATATTGTTTAGAATTCCCCTAGGTTATTGATGAATGGGGAAAATAAACTACCCACAAGGGTAGAGTATCAAAGCCCATCTTCTACATGCTTAATATCTTCTCCTTGTGGAAAGGTTTGTCTTAACTCCACATAAATTCTAAACAGGGAAGTAATAGGCTGCTAGTAAATTTGATTTGAGTGGGTGGCACTTTCTGCAGAAAAATGTGGCAGTGAGATCAAATGTTCTACCAAGAACACAACATGATGCGTTGTTTTTCATGAAATATCATGGCCTTTGGTTAGATGGAAATTGTCAGACATATGACAAGGGATTATTTTTGAAACATCACCTGGGTACATATCTAAGGCATAGCTGATTTCTGTCTCAGTTGGTGCCCCTTCATTTATTTGCACAGGAATTTGTAATTGAGGTCAGTTGTTCATGATTTTGTTTGTCTAGTTTTATGGAAACACAGGTCAGAACATGGAGTGTGGGAGAACAGAGCAAATGTCGGATTTGCACTTTGAATAGAAGCTAGAAACTTTGTGCATGTGTCCACATGTTCATCATATGCACATATACTTATGTATATACAACACATTATATACACACACCTATACATACACATGTGTATATTCAAAGACATACACAGAAAATACCCTCCTCTAGCAATGATCTCACAAATGACTTACTGGCTCAGCTTGACTCAAAAAGATTTCTTTTCATATATTTTCCAAGACTTCACAAGTTTTTCAATTTAGAATTCCTGGTAAGTGTTCATTTTCCATGAGACTGAAGGAGTCACACTATATATCTATTCTTTTATTTTATTTTGTTTTGTTTTGTTTTATTTTTTTGATGTGAACAGGAATGGGTTAGCAGGGCTGACTAAAGCCATTATTACTTTCTGTTTACACATGGATTTGCTTTTAGCTACATTTTACTTTGGAGTAGAATGTTTTCATCATCAAACAGGCTTGTAAAGAGTTAATACAGGTAATAATTAGCCTATACCTACCACTGTTAGAACAACCTTCCTATCAAAACATCCTCTAGCCTCAGGAATGAGCTACTTTCATTGCAATAGAACTGTTCACATTACTACAAAGGAAAAAATCCTGTAGCCTTTTTGTGTGTGTATGTGGTATGTTAGTCTCCATACTAAAAATTTGTTTCTGTGTAAAAAGGGGCACAGACTATGTTACTGTATATACATATATATGGTATTATAAAAAATAAATGTATGCACACTTTTATAACCTATGAATCACTAGTTATATAACCTGGGTTTAATTTATGGCCAAAGAACATGTTCCATTCAATATATTTCAGAGAAACCCAAAAGTTATATGCCCCCAGTAGTGGTGGCAAGTAGGTAAGTGTCTATGATTAAGGATGATCTTCACAAGTGGCTTACATCTCATAGGAGTATACTAGTTCACATGACAGCTGTGCATTATTTTTGTTTGTTTGTGTTTCTTTTAAAATATCTTAGAGTTTAATGTATATAGGCATAGAAACAGCACACTTGGGATCACATTAGAACGTTAACAGAGAATATGGAACTATAGGCCATTTTTACATATCTATCTTGCTCTCGTGTATTTTCTTCTTCCTTCTTTCATTTCTTTTTATAATTTTTTATTAGATATTTTCTTTATTGACATTTCAAATGACATCTCCTCTCCTGGTTACCTCTCTGAAAAAATATCAAAAACAAAAATAAAAAACCAAACTCTGTTTCCTCCCCCCTTCCCCTGCTCACCAACCCACCCTTTCCCACTTCCTGGACCTGGCATTCCCCTACACTGGGGAATAAACCTTCACAGGACCAAGGACCTCTCTTCCCATTGATGAACGACTAGGCCATCCTCTGCTATACATATGCTGCTAGAGTCATAAGTCTCCCCATGTGTGCTCTTTGATTGATGGTTTGGTCCCTGGGAGCTCTGAGGGTACTAGATAGTTCATATTGTTCATCCTAAGGGGCTGCAAACCCTTTGGCTCCTTGGGTCTTTTCTCTAGATCCATCATTGGGGACCCTATGCTCAGTCCAATAGATGGTTGTGAGTCTCTACTTCTGTATTAGTCAGGGGCTGTAAGAGCATCTCAGGAGACAGCTATATCAGGCTCCTGTCAACCAGCACTTGCTGACATCCACAATAGTGTCTGGGTTTGATGAATGAATATGGGAAGGATTCCCAGGTGGAGCAGTCTTTGGATTGTCCTTTTTTCAGTCTCTGCTCCATACTTTGTCTCTGCAACTCTTTCCATAGGTATTTTGTTCCCCCTTCTAAGAAGGAACGAAACATCCACGCTATGGTCTTCCTTCTTCTTGAGTTTCTTGTGGTTTGTGGGTTGTATTTTGGGTATTCTGAGCTTCTGGGCTAATATTCATTTATCAGAGAGTGAATGCCATATCTGTTCTTTTGTGAATGAGTTACCTCACTCAGGATGATATTTTACAGATCCATCCATTTCTCTAAGAATTTCATAAACTCATTGTTTTTAATAGCTGAGAGTACTCCATTGTGTAGATGTACCACATTTTCTGTATCCATTCCTCTGTTGAGGGACATTTAGGTTGTTTCCAGTTTCTGGCTATTATAAATAAGGCTGCTATGAACATATTGGAGTACTTGTCCTTATTACATGTTGGAGCATCTTCTGGGAATATGCCCAGAAGTGGTATAACTGGGTCCTCTGGTAGTACTATGTCCAATTTCCTGAGGAACCACCAAACTGATTTCCAGAGTGGTTGTACCAGCTTGCAATTCCACCAGCAATGAAGGAGTATTCCTCTTTCTCCACAACCTCGCCAGCACCTAATGTCACCTAAGTTTTTTATCTTAGCCATTCTGACTGGTGTGAGGTGGAATCTCAGAGTCCTTTGGATTTGCATTTCCCTGATGATTAAGGATGTTGAACATTTCTTTAGGTGGTTCTCAGCCATTTGGTATCCCTCAGTTGAGAATTCTTTGTTTAGCTCTGTACCCCATTTTTAATAGGGTTATTTGATTCTCTGGAGTCTAACTTCTTGAACTCTTTGTATATATTGTATATTAGCTCTCTATCAGATATAGTATTGGTAAAGATCTTTTCCCAGTCTGTTGGTTGCCATTTTGTCCTATTAACAGTATCCTTTGCCTTATAGAAGCTTTGTAATTTTATGAGGTCCCATTTGTCAAATCTTCATCTTAGAGCATGACCTTTGGTGTTCTATTCAGGAAATTTTTCCATGTTCCTATGTACTCCAGGCTCTTCCCCACTTTCTTTTCTATTAGTTTTAGTGTATCAGGTTTTATGTGGAGGTCCTTGATCGACTTGGATTTGAGCTTTCTACAAGGAGATAGTAGTGGATCGATTTACATTCTTCTACATGCTAACCGCAAGTTGAGCCAGCACCATTTGTTGAAAATGTTGTCTTTTTTCCACTTTATGGTTTTAGCTCATTTGTCAAAGATCAAGTAACCATAAGTGTGTGGGTTCATTTCTGGGTCTTCAGTTTTATTCCATTGATCCACTTGCTTGTCACTGTACCAATACCATGCAGTTTTTATCACAATTGCTCTGTAGTACAGCTTAAGGTCGGGGATGGTGATTCCACTAGAGGTTCTTTTATTGTTGAGAATAGTTTTTGCTATCCTGGAGTTTTTGTTATTCCAAATGAATTTGCAAATTGCTCTTTCCAAGTCTGTGAAAAATTGAGTTGGAATTTTGATGGAGATTGCATTGAATCTGTAGATTGCTTTCTGCAAAATGGCCATTTTTTACTATATTATTCCTGCCAATCCATGAGTATGGGAGATCTTTCCATCTTCTGAGATCTTCTTGGATTTCCTTCTTCAGAGACTTGAAGTTCTTGTCAGACAGATATTTTACTTGCTTTGTTAGAGTCTCACCAAAGTATCTTATTCGTTATTATTGTGAAGGGTGTTGTTTCCCTAATTTCTTTCTCAGCCTGTTTATCCTTTGTGTAGAGGAAGGCAACTGATTTGCTTGAGTTAATTTTATATCCAGCTACTTTGCTGAATTTGTTTATCAAGTTTAGGAGCTCTCTGGTGGAATTTTTGTGGGTCACTTAAGTATACTATCATATCATCAGCAAATAGTGATAATTTGACTTCTTCCTTTCCAGCTATGCATTATGAAAAAGTGGGCCCCTTGATTCCTTGCTTCTCTTTCAAATATGCACTTCAGTGCTGGGCGGTGGTGGCACACGCCTTTAATCCCAGCACTTGGGAGGCAGAGGCAGGCGGATTTCTGAGTTCGAGGCCAGCCTGGTCTACAGAGTGAGTTCCAGGACAGTCAGGGCTACACAGAGAAACCCTGTCTCGAAAAACCAAAAAAAAAAAAAAAAATCAAATATGCACTTCAGGATGGTGGTCATTCTTCCATAATGAGGTCCCTTTGCCACCTTGTGGCAGCCAAATGCCCTTACACAAGACCAAAGACAATGAAATGCTTGCCTTTAACCTTTCAAACTCTAAAAAATGTCAACTAAATCAACTGGTCTTAAATTACTGAGGTGTTCTACCGTATTATTCTATTTTGGGAACACAATATAGCCTGAAACACCATTCTAGAGGTTGAAGAAACACTTCTGCCTTTTGCTAACTAACATTCTCAGAATATTTGTATAGAGATACCTAGAAAATAGACTATGATCCACTGTTCCAAACACTTAGGATAGAAAGAAGCCTTTTAAAAATCAAAATCATAAAATAACAACCAAACGAAAACCAGAAGAGAATACAAGAATACAAGGTCCTTTTAGTGAGTATAGTATGCAAAAAATTAACTAACCCATTTTCACACCAAATTCATGATGCTGACAGTTATTGTATAAGGCATTTTTAGTATACTTATGTTATAAATCTGTTTTTTATGATAAGCTGATTGGCAAAGTTTGTCTTGAAATAATATAGAAATAAACCTCATTTGAATCTATAAGGACCATACTAATATTATGATTATTATATAATAATATTTCCTATATGTCCAATATTTTCACTTTTCTTTTCTTTTTGAGATTATAATGTAATTGCATAATATTCTTCTATTTTTCTAATGAAAAATATTTCGAGTAGTTAGGGATCAT
>JADRCC010553506.1:1730-15585 GCA_019843855.1 Hylomyscus alleni
AAAAAAAAAAAAAAAAAAAAAAAAAAAAAAAAAAAAAAAAGAATACCCACATTCCAACACCACAATACCCAGCAATTGCTGTGGCCTTAAACACCCACAGCTGTGCTTCTCACCTTCCTTATGGGCTGCCCTTCAATAACGTTTCTCGTGTTGTGTGACTCCCCCAACCATAAATTATGTTATTGCTACTTCATAAGTGTAATTTTGCTGCTGTTATGAATTGTAATGTAAATATCTGTGTTTTACATTGGTCTTAGACAACCACTTTGAAAGGGTTGTGAACCACTAACTAGCCTCTTTAAAAAGTCAGTATACTTCAAACCTGAGGTAAAAACATGTAGGGCGATGAGTTAAGCTTAAAATATTTTAAAATATTTTTGTATCTGGAAAGCTGGTTTCAGTGGTTAAGTGTACTGATCCTGCAGAAGACCCAGTTCATTTCCCAGTACCCACATGGTAGCTCACAACTACCTATAATCCAGTTCTGGGGGATCCAGTGCCACCTTCTGACCTCAGCAGCTTCCTGCATGCATACTCTCAGGCACATATACACATAAAATAAGTTTTTTTGGTTTTTTTGTCTTTTGTTTTTGTTTTTGTTTTTTTTTGGTTTTTTTTGGTTTTTCGAAACAGGGTTTCTCTGAGTAGCCCTGGCTGTCCTGGAACTCACTCTGTAGACCAGGTTGGCCTCAAACTCAGAAATCTGCCTGCCTCTGCCTCCCAAGTGCTGGGATTAAAGGCGTGCGCCACCACTGCCCGGCAAATAAGAATTTTTTTAAAAATAAATCTTTAACACTTTTTTTCAACGATTACTTTTTTTAAAGATTTATTTATTTATTTTATATATGTGAGTACACTGTTTCTATCTTTAGACACACCAGAAGAGGGCGTTGGATCCCATTGCAGATGGTTGTAAGCCACCATGTGATTGTTGGGAATTGAACTCAGGATCTCTGAAAGAGCAGTTAGTGCTCTTAACCACTGAGCCATCTCTCCAGCCCCTCTAACACTTTTTATCAAATAGATCGCCTTCCCCTCCAATATATGAATCAAAGATTGAGTTGTTTCAAATTCATAAGATTGAATGAAGTATTGTTGAATAAACCTGTAATCCCAGAGACAAGAGAATTATTGTAAGTTCTTCATCAGCCTCATTTACATAGCAGGTTCTCAGCCAACCAGAGTAGACTTTGACTCAAAAAAAAAAAAGACCCCACAAAAAGCAAAGAAATAAACAAAAAACCAAGTAAACAAAAAGTACAAGACTATTTTTCATATTTTTCCCCAGGATTTTGTTTTATGTTGTTTGTTCTCAAAAGGTCCTTATTGATCATAAAGCTTCCACTGGTGGTCAGTCTGTGTGTGTGTGAATGGAATTTTTCACAATTTTTTGTGTTATCTTTGTACAAGGGTTAATTTTAGCATACGTGAAAGTACTTGGGCTCTGGAGATGGCTCAGTGGGTAAGAGCACTCACTGACTCCTCTTCTGAAGGTCCTGAGTTCCGATCCAAGCAACCACATGGTGTCTCACAACCTGTAATGAGATCGGATGCCCTCTTCTGGTGTGTCTGAAGACAGCTACAGTGAATTACACCAGAGCTGGAGTGAGCGGGCCAGCAGAGGCTCTGAGTCCGATTCCCAGCAGCCACACACATGATGGCTCACGGCCATCTGTACAGCTACAGTGTACTCATGCACATAAAATAAATAAAATAAATCCTAAAAAGAAAAAAAAAAAAGAAAGTCCTTGTATCGTGTTTTGAGATACTACCTCACTGTGTAACACAGGCCAACCTAAAACTCAAGGGGATCTGCCTGCTGCAGCCTCTCAAGGGCTAGGATTGAAAATGTATATCCTTCTTCCAACCTGGCCACTCAAATTATTTAAATAGAAATATTATTTCCTAATCCAATGGAGAACAAAAACAGTAGCTACTATTGGTAACATATGGGATGATATCACAAATTCTTCATTTGAGTTTCTAATTTCTTGGATTGAACCCCCAACTTTGGGGAAGAAGGAAGAAAGGGTAGACTTACTTGTTTTTCTTGTTTATCCCTCTGTAGTTTGTCTGAGTGGGAGGTCATTGAGTGGAGTGACGATCAAGCTGTATTTACCTTTGTTTATGACTCAATAGAGCTCATCATCACCTTTGGAGAGCCACTAGGTAAGTAGCAAAGCAAAGTGATCTCTACAAAGAAGTGAGTGGCTGCACTCTCTAATGATAAAAACCTACATTTTATTACAATATAACTATTGACAAAATGACAATACTGCTGAGAATCTCAAAAGAAGAAGTTACTTTAATAATAGCTTGGGGAAGTTTGCTAGAGATCAAACCCAGGAACTCCTACATGCTAAGTTTATGCTCTACTGCTATCCCACTATGAAAGAATTGTATGTTAAAGAACAAAGAATATAGTAGAGTAGAACCTGGTGGCATGGCTGGACAGATCATCTGCTACCTGGTGAGACCCTATCCCAGAAGACAACAAACAAGAATAAAAATACAGCTGGTTTTGAGTTCTTCTCGATAATAAAATTATCTTTATCCAAATAACATTTCCCTTGCACACATGCTCATGTGTGTGTGTTTGTATTCTGTTAGAGAATTTACTTGAATGACTGTTATTCTTGATTGATTGTATTTTTTGTGTTTAATCGTATAATCCTGGCCTGGGGATGCAGCTCAGTGGTAAAGCACTCGCACTGCTATACTTAAGGCCTTGGGCTCCATCTGCAGCATTGGGAGGGTAAAGAAAGTAACCCCTAAAATGTTCTCTAGATAAGCCATAAGAGTATCTAGAAATCTCTAGACACCTACGTAGAGTACCTATGTCATGATCATCACTTTTATTTGTTTGTTTTGTTTTGCTTTGTTTTTCGAGACAGGGTTTCTCTGGAACCCTGACTGTCCTGGAACTCACTCTGTAGACCAGGCTGGCCTCGGACTCAGAAATCCGCCTGCCTCTGCCTCCCAAGTGCTGGGATTAAAGGCATGTGCCACCACTGCCCGGCTAAATTTTATTCATGATACGTATATGTTTTTCAGCATGTGTGTATATGTATGTGTGTGTGAGCACCCACAGGGACAGGAGAACTTGTTGGATCCCCTGACGCTGGGAATCACAAGAGATTGTGAGTCTGATGTGTGTGCTGGGAACCAAACTGAGGAATCTGTACACCTCACATCTGTTTTCCTCATGCCATCTGTAGCACCTAGGACACAACAAGAATTTAATAAAATGTTCAGCAAAAAGACAAGTCTCGGAATCTACACCTAGTAGATATGGAGAAGTTGGTTCCGCTGTCTTCATATGGTTTTACTTGATGTTTTATTTGTTTGAGGCAAGGTCTTGAAATGTATACTTAGCCGGCCCCAAAGTCAAAGATCTACCTCCATCTGCCTCCTGAATGCAGCTGATGTGCACCTCGTGCCTGTTTGACTCTTGGGAAAAAATGTTTGCATTGAAATTATTAGAGTCGAAGGAAGAGTTCTTAATATTTTTCAGTTATAAAATGCATTCTCTGGGTACTGATGTGACCTAGGAATCAGACAGTGTTGGCTTAGCTTTTTTTCCCCTCCCTCTTGTGGGGGTTGACTTTATTTTCTATAATTTCCCTCATGTTTCTTTCTTTCTTTCTTTCTTTTTTTTTAAGTGGGAACAGATTGTGTTTTAGTTTATCGATAGGCTCTCTGTTTAGCCATAGCTGTGCTAAAACTCATTCTGTAGACCAGGCTAGCCTCAGACTCAGATTTGCCCAACTATATTCTAAGTGCTGGGATTAATGACGTGTACCACCAAGCCTGGGTCATAAATTGGTTTTGATGTACCCAAGTATGAAGGCAGGCATGGTAGCATATGCCTTTAATCCTAGCACTCCAGAGGCTGTAGCAGATGATCTCTGAGTTCAAGGTGAGCCTGCTATACAAGTCTCAAGATAGCCATAAGTACATAGAAAAAAACCTGCCTTCAAAAAAAAAAAAAAAAAAAGCAAAACTAAGGTACACCCTTAACATTTCTTTTAAAATTAAAAAAAATACAACAGCAAAAAACTGAGCAGGGTATGGATTCACATCCCATCACTCAGGAGGCAGTGACAGGCGGATCTCTGAGTTTTAGGCCAGCCTGGTCAACAGAACTAGTGCCAGGACAGAATGGCTCTGTTATACAGAGAAACCCTGTCTCAGAAAAAAAAAAATTGGGGGAGGGGAAAATTTTAAAAATAAATAAATATAGATATGTTTTACACTTTAATTTCTTTCAAAAGCCTACTAAATCAATATTATTGAAAGATATCAGGGATCTTTACCATATAGAGAGAATAATGTGATTCAAGAATAAGCCTTCAATAGAATTCTAAAGTAGGAAAAACTATTTATGACTAGGAAGGATATAGCTCAGTTAGTAGATTGCATTCCTAGCATTCCTGGAAGGCTTGGTTTCAGTCCCTAGCACTGCATGAAACAAGTATGATAATATGTGCCTATAATTCAGGAGCTGGAGTTAGGACAACAGAACCTACACTCCAGAGCTGTCCACAGCTACATATGACTTTGACACCAGCATATATAAAGATGAAGAAGAAATAAGAGAAGAGAGAAAAAAAAATCTTCTTTTTTGTTTCTCTTTAGTTGGTCTCCCATTTTTGGACAAGCCTTGCAGGAAGATTAACGAGCTCAGTTTTCAGTCTCTGTTAGATGGTAAGTTCTAAATATTTAAGCCTCTAAATTTCATTGGTAATTTATAGGTACAATAATGTCCTTAAAATGTGTTTTGAGCCGGGTAGTGGTGGTGCATGCCTTTAATCCCACCACTTAGAAGGCAGAAGCAGGCGGATTTCTGAGTTCAAGGTCAACCTGGTCTACAGAGTGAGTTCCAGGACAGCCAGGACTATAAGGAGAAACCTGTCTCGAAAAATAAACAAACAAAAAAATGTGTTTCGAGATAAAACTGCTTGTACAGTATTCTAAATTCTGAGTAGATTTTTTTTTAAAAAAAGATTTATTTGTTTTATATATGTTAGTACATTGTCACTGTCTTCAGACACACCAGAAGAGGCCATCAAATCCCATTACAGATGGTTGTGAGCCACCATGTGGTTGCTGGGAATTGAACTCAGGATCTCTAGAAGAGCAGTCAGTGCTCTTAACCACTGTGCCATCTCTCCAGCCCTTAAGTAGATTTTAAAAGAAATGATTATATTACTCCTAGATATTGAATAATGATAAATAATAGTTTGAAAGTATATTTGTAATTAGCACTATGGGTACTTAGGCAATACCACATATGTATATTACTTAAATCAGTGCTGTAAGCAGATATTATTTTCTGTTTTACCAGTTAGGAAAGTACAGATTAGAAAAATTAAGTGTTGTGCTTATAATTACATAGATGGTAAAGAAAGCCTAGCCTTGAACTCAGAAATATTCTCTGTTAAAAGTTATGCTTTCAGCCAGGCGGTGGTGGTGCATACCTTTAATCCCAGCACTTGGGAGGCAGAGGCAGATGGATTTCTGAGTTTGAGGCCAGCCTGGTCTACAGAGTGAGTTCCAGGACAGCCAGGGCTATACAGAGAAACCTATCTCGAAAAACCAAAAAAAAGAAAGAAGAAAAAAAATTTATGCTTTCACCAAAAAACTGTTATATATGCTTAGGCTTAAAGTTTTATAGAATAGCTTATATAAGTGCATATGTTATGGTCATGTTTGAAAATAAAAAATTTTAAAAAAATATGCATCTAGTTTGAAAATGTTTCTAACTTTATAATATTGTATTCATGCCTTATTAAAATGATGAATAAATAATGCCCTTATTTCTATTTTTTCCTTACTCAGAAGATAAGGCTCCTCCGTCCTCTCGTTTAGTTCATAAGCTTATTTTTCAGTACATTGAGGAACAGGGATCCTGGAAGAAGAAATGCACCACACAGCATGAGGTACCCCAGGTAAAGTCAAGCGAGGCTTTTCAAGAAACTCTTGCACTATTAGTCAAAAATCGCAGAACTGAAATTCTATATATATAATAATCCCCTGAAATCATAAATATATTCAGTTGCCGACATTTTGGGGATTATAATACGCACTTAACCTCAAAAGGGTTTCTTTGTGCCTGCATGCGTGTGTGTTGAGCACTAGGATTAAAGGCATTCCACTACTACCCATTTTCTTTTTCTTTTTTTTTCTTTTTTTAAAGATTTATTTATTGTTATTATAAATGAGTACACTGTAGCTGTCTTCAGATGCACCAGAAGAGGGCATCAGATTTCATTATGGGTGGTTGTCAGCCACCATGTGGTTGCTGGGACTTGAACTCATGACCTTCGGAAGAGCAGTCGGTGCTCTTACCTGCAGAGCCATCTCACCAGCCCCTATTTTTCTTTTTTAAGTTCACATTCAAAATAATGTGAGTGTTGTTGTTCTTCTTCTCTAATTTTGTTTTGAGATTGTGACTTTGTAGCCTAGTTTGACTTCTGTAGCCATAGTTAACCATGAACTTTTGATCTACTTGCCTCTGTTCCCCAGTGCTGGGTAGATATGCACTACCATACCTGATTTATGCAGTGCTGGATATCAAACCCTGGGCTTTGTGCATAGTAGGCCCAGACTTTGTTTTTTAGAATTATTTATTTATTTTCTAAGTATACGGTAGCTGTCTTTAAACATAACAGAAGAGTGCATCGGATCCCATTACAAATGGTTGTGAGCCACTGTGTGATTGCTGGGAATTGAACTCAGGACCTCTGGAAGAGCAGCTGCTGAGCCATCTCTCTAGCCCCAACTTTTTTTTTAAGTTGTATTTTTTATTTTATATATATAGGTGTTTTTCCTGCATATGTCTGAGCCAAATGTGTGCATTGCCTGAGGATGCCAGAAGGTGACATGAGGGTCCTCTCTAACTGAGTCACAGATGATTGTTTGCCATCATGTAGGATTTGAACCCAGATCCTCTGAAAATGCAACCTTAACTACTGAGCCATCTCTCTAGCCACTAGACCTGAAGTAACTGAGCCTTATCCTTAAACCACAAAATAAATGTTTTCAGTATGACCTTTTCATACACTCTCACATACACACACACACACACACACACATACACACACACACACACACACACAAATACTCTTACAAAGTCTGTTTGTTTATTTTTTCTAGATGCTTCAAGAACTCTCACTGGTAGTGAACCGTTGTAAGCTTCTTGGAGAGGAGATCGAATTTTTAAATCGATGGGGGCCAAATTATAGTCTAATGCATATAAATGTGAATAATACTGAGTGAGTATATTCAGTTCCCTGGAGCTGTTATACTAAAGTAGTATAAGTCGAGTGGATTTGAATAGCAGAAACATAATTGACTTAATGTTCTGGAAGCTAGAAGTTTGCAATCAATATTAGTAGGGATGATGACCGCTATCCATTGAGAGACAGTTTCAAACAAAAGGTTAATGGTGCCTGAGGATCTCAACCTACTATGCCTACCTCCACCCATGCTGTGAGTGTGCATCCTTGCGAAATCACCCTCTCTCCTGAGCAAGTAACTATTACAGTGTCTTGTTCCAGATGTTTTACCTTCTTTTCTGTTTGATAAGGACAAGAAATTATAGCCACCTAAGTTTCTTATGCAAGTATAAAAGGAAAATCTGTTTTTAATTGTGTCTGTCTTTTATAGATTGAGGCTTTTATTCTCCAGTTCTGCAGCATTTGCAAAGTTTGAGATAACTTTGTCTTCCTCGGCCCATTATCCCTTGGTCCCACTACCATTCACCATTCAAAATCACCTTGGGAAGACTGGGTAAGTAAACATTGAGCTTGATAAGAGTTCCAGCTACTTTTGTATTCTTCTTATTTCATTCTAAACGACCGTGAACGTGTCAGCAAATACATTTCGAGTGTGTCAGTTCTTTTTGACTTCCTTTTCCAGTATTTGTTCTTTTAAAGTCAGTGGTCTTATTACTGTCTCCAGTGGATGCTGGAGTTCCCTCTTTTATGATGGCTTCAGTTTTTCAACACTTATCTGTAAATGGAACTGGAGATGTAGCTCAGTGGTAGCATGCGTAAAGGCTTGGGTTGCATTCTCAGTACAATATACATCAACCATAGTGTGCTGCACACCTGTAATCCTAGCCACTTTAGAGGAGGAGGGACAGGATCAGAAGTTCAAACTCATCCACATTAGACCATGATCTACTTTATAACTTTTTTGATGATACTGTGACATAGATAGAAGCTGTCCTTTAATTCATTAGAAAACAACAGTTTAGGATTTTGTAGCTGGAGACCAGATGGCTCAGTTGGTAAAGAGCCTGCTACACAAGCACAAAGACCTATGATCCCATCTCTAGCACACAGGTAAAATCAGGGTGAGGTGGTACATACCCATAACTCCGCTGTTCTGGGAAGGGTTGAGCTAACAAGAACCTGAGAATCACTAGCCAGCCAGTCTAGCCAATCAGTGAAAGACCTGTCTCAAAAAATAAGTTGGAGGGGCTGGTGAGATGGCTCAGTGGGTAAGAGCACTGACTGCTCTTCTGAAGGTCCTGAGTTCGGATCCCAGCAACCACATGGTAGCTCACAACCTCTCGTAGTGAGATCTGATGCCCTCCTCTGGTGCATCTGAAGACAGCTACAGTGAATGACTCCAGAGTATGCGGGGCCAGAACGAGTGTGGCCGAGTTCAATTCCCAGCAGCCACACACATGATGGCTCATGGCCATCTGTACAGCTACAGTATACTCATACACATAAATAAATAAAATAAATCTTTAAAAAAAAATAAGTTGGAGAGCAACTAAGGAAAACATAGTTTGTCTACCTCTGGTCTACACCCACACAGGAACACACATGTGTATGCACGCACAAGCACAAAAACAGAGTGGGGATTATGGAAGGGACTGGAAAGATGGCTCAGTGGTGGAGAATGCTTGCTGTTCTTCCAGGAGTCCTGGGTTTAGTTCCTAGCACTCACATAGTGGTTGCATATTAGAATCGACAGCATGTTAAGAGTACAGCAGCCTGCAGCCATCTGTAACTCTAACTCCAGGGGATTCACCGCCCTCTTCTGGATGGCTCCAGCACCTGCCCTCACATGTCCCCAGTCCTATTACACATAGTTAAAAACAAAACTTTTTTTTTTCTTTTTAAGCAATTAGGGATATTGGAGATATAGGAAAGTGGTAGAATGCTTGCCTAGCATGTACAAAGGCCTATGTTTAATCTCCAACCCAACTATATCAGGGTTCTTTACATTTACATATAGAATTGGTTATTTAGCCTTATTTTAGAATATAGTTTCAAGTAAAGTTCTGTTTTTTTCCAGAAGTATACATTTGTGCTTCCTAGGAACTTAAGAGATAGTATCCAAGGACATGAGTAACCCTGCATTGGAGAGAGGTAGAAGTTTTTCAGGGAAAGTAATAAACATACCCTTTTGTCTTTTCTAGCCACGATGAAATTGCTGCTGTTATCTCTAAAGTGCCCTTAGAGGAAAACTACCTGAAGAATGTAGTCAAGCAGATTTACCAAGATCTACTTAAGGACTGAAATCGTTGCTGTAAGATCCACAGATCACAGCTATAACAACCAAGAAAAAAATTCATTTACCCAGGCATAGAGGCAAACTCTTATAATCTCAGGATTCTGGTGAGAGAAGTTCAAAGTCAGCCTAGGCTGTCTAGGAGACCTAGTTGAAAAACAAATTACTTAAATGATATATCAGGGTCAATATTGATGTTTATCCTTTGTCTTAACATCATATAAAACTAGCAAAATTCCTCCTGATGATGTCATAGTTAATTGTTTCATTAGTTTTAAAATACCTAGTTAAAAATGATGAGACCTCAAATAGCTGTTATACACTTGCTATTATCCTTATACCCAAGATTAAATGATCAAACATGTGAGAAATTTCCCAAAGTAACTTGTTGAAAGAAGACTTATCTTATGTGTATAAAGCCCTATGTTTAATGCCACAAAAAAAAAAAAATTTAAAAAGTCACTCCTTAATATATCCTCTAAGGGGTAACACTTATGAGGAGGTAAAACACAAAGATTAGTCATTTCCTCTTATCTAGAGCTGTGTATTTATGGTTTTGCCTAGCAGATATGTCTAGAGTAGAAACACTTCTATCAGCTTCTGTTAGTACATACCTGTGGCCGCAGCTACTCAGAAGACTGAGACAGGAAGACCACGTGGTCTTAAGACTGTCAACATACGGAGTGAGATTTGTCTCAATAAAACCAGCAGAATATATCTATCCACAAGCTATTTGTCCTTCTCCATTTCAGAAATGCTGTTTAAAAAAAACACTCAGCTATTGGAATGGTTCCCATCTTTTCTTGAGAGTCTTGGTATTTTCTTTACAATGTTTATTAATATTTTCCCTTTCTAATGTATATTCTTTTTATTTCTAATGTATACTCTTCTATGAAAATATCATTCATTTTGGCCTGATATGTAAATATATAAATGTTTTTGTATTTGTGATGTATGTGGTAATGAAATATGCCTTCAGTATAGGTCATTTCCTTCTCTATAAAGAATGCTTTACAGCAAGATTTTCAATCATTTTTTTAATAATGAAATTTAAACAATATGACACTACAATACTAGTTTCTCACAGTCATTAACAACTATTACTTTCTGAAACCACACTCTTACTTGTATACAAGAACAATATATAAATTAACAGAATTGTCTCTGAGATAGACAAATGTGAAAGGACTTTCCCCACATGCTAATCAAATCCTAATCATGGTAACTTTTGTTTCTTTTATATTTAATTCTAAACTGTGTTTACATTTTTAATTTATCTTAAATTTTTTCTTTTTATATCATAGTAAAGTCCTTTTAGTTCCCAAAATATTTTTATTTTATTTTTTTAAAAGTTTTTATTTATAATCTATATATCAAAAGGTTACACACTCTAGTGGCTTTGAAAAGTCAACACAAAACTCTTTTGACTTAAAAATTAAGCCAAGATACCCATAAAAAACTTGTAAAGTCATCAGTATGGTTTGTTTCCTATGAAATTTAATTCATCCTTTTTCTTTTTCTTTTTTTCCATCCTTTTTCTTATATATCTAAAAATTAGAAGTTTTTTATTTTTTCTTATACTTGAAAAAACTGCTCCAAGTATTTCTCTTATAATGATGGTGTCTGTTTTTTTGGCTTTGGATAATGTAATTATGGATTTTTTAAAAACTTTTATTAGATATTTTCTTTATTTACATGTCATATGATATCTCCTTTCTCAGTTTCCCCTCCAAAAAAAGAAAAAAATAAAATAAAAACAAACCCTGTTCCCTCCCCCCTCCCCTGTAATTATGTTTATATAGATGTTTATGTTTTTCAATATTTAGAGTTTTGGCAATCTTCATATTTTCTAAGTTTTTTCTATTTTTCATTTTAAAGGACTTTTTTCATTATTAAAGTACATTGATTACTTGTAATCCTTTATAGTTAGTATCTCTATTAAGAGTATTCTGTAGTGGGGCTGGACAGGTGGCTCAACAATTAGTACCTGTTGTGCTGAATGGCTTTAATACAGATTTTTTTTTTTTTTAAGACAGGGTTTCTCATATAGCCTTGGCTGTCCTGGAACTCACTCTGTAGGCCTCGAACTCAGAAATCTGCCTGCCTCTGCCTCCCAAGTGCTAGGACTAAAGGCATGTGCCACCACCGCCAGCTTTAATACAGCTTTAATCTCAGGAAACAGATCCCTGAGTTCAAGGCTGGCCTGGTTTATAGAAGAAGTTCCAGGATAGGGCTACACAGAGAAACCCATTCTTGGAGAGGAGAAAAAAAAAAAAAAAAAAAAAAAAACACTTGCTGCTCTTGTAGAGTTAGTTCCCAATACCTGTGGGGCAGTGATCTGTTCAGGCAACTTGGGCCGAGTCTGGAACTCCGGAGCCCCAGTGGGCAATAATTTCTGCCTGCAAGGAACAGAAGGAGTTCGGCCACACCCCCTGGAACAGGAGATGTGTGTTCTGTTACATAGACTATGCCCCAAGCTCCCAGCATTCTAGCTGGACCCTACCCCCAATCATCTGACCATAGCTAGGTATGCCCCGCCCCACAGAAGGTAGCCCCACCTCACAATATAAGGGGTGGTTTGCCCCCTCCTGTCTCTCTCTTGCTCTCTTGCTTGCTCTCCTGCTCTTTCTCTCTTGCACTCTCTCTCCTTTTCTTCTCTCTTTCCTCTCCTTTCTTTCTCGTCACATGGTCATGGCTGGCTTCTTTTCTCTTTCCTATAATAAAATATCTCATGATTATGCATTGCCTCCTTTTAACTAACTGGTCTTGCAGCCCCATCAGCAGCGGCATTGAGACACGGATCTGCAAATACCCACTTGATAGCTCATATCTGTCTATAATTCCAGTTCTAGCTCATTCAATACTTCTTCTAGCCTTAATCAGCACTGGGCACGTACAAGGCACACATGCATACACTGGCTAGAACGCTCATACACATGAAATAAAAGAGTCTTTTTTATTTTTTAAGGGTATTTTTGCTCAGTAGAGTGGTGCAGATCTTTAATCCTAGCATTCAGGAGGCAGAGGCAGGTGGATCTCAGAATTCAAGAGACCAGCCTGATCTACAGAACCTAGTCCCAGGATAACTAGGGCTATACAGAGAAACCCTGTCTCCAAAAAAAAAAAAAAAGCAAACAAAAACATATTTTGTAGAAGGTGGTTGGTGGTACAGATCTGTATGTAATTCTAATTGCTTGGGATACGAAAGAAGACGTGTTATATGTTTAAGGCTAATATGAACTACAAAAGTAATTTTTGGACCAGCCTGGGCAACTTAGTAAGACTCAAAGAGTAAAAAGAGGACAGTGGTAGAGCATTACCCTAGCAGGCATGCACACACAACACCTGTGTTTAACCTTCAGTATTACCAAAAAGAAAAGGGAAAATATGTTAGTCTTTTGAGGTAGCACAAATCTGTAATGTCTGTACTTGAAACCTCATAGGTCATCTTTAGCTACATGGCAAGTTTGATGCCAGCCTGGATACAAAAGGTGCTATCTCAAAAATTAAATAATTAAATAAGAATTAAAAGCTAGATGGGGCCAGGCGGTGGTGGCGCACGCCTTTAATCCCAGCACTTGGGAGGCAGAGGCAGGTGGATTTCTGAGTTCGAGGCCAGCCTGGTCTACAGAGTGAGTTCCAGGACAGCCAGGGCTAAACAGAGAAACCCTGTCTCGAAAAAACAAAAAAAAAACAAAAAAAAGCTAGATGGGGCTAGTGATTTAACTCATTTGTTAGAATGCTTTTTTAGTATAGGAGACCTTAAATTCAATTCTAATCCCTGCAAAATAAAAGCAAGACTTTTATTTAAGATTTTTTTCAGGATCAGCCTGGACTATATTAGATCCTGTCTCAAATAACAAGAACAAAGGAGGAAAATGGGGGAAGAATTAGAAGCTCAGCTGAGAATGGTCGCCCATTCCTATAATCCCAGCACTCAGGAAGCAGAAGCAGTAGGGTTTCATAGTGAGATCTTTCTGAGAAAAAGGACACATTGAAATGGCCCAGCAAGTAAAGGCTTATGCTCCCAGGTCTAATGACTTATGTTTGGTCTCTGAAATATGCAGGATTCAAAGGAAAAACCAATAATTTCTTTTTTTTTTAATTTAGAAAGGCAGAAGAATGATGATTTCAGTTAAGAGTTACAACTAGGGAACGGGAGGAATAAAATATGGACTGTAGAAAGTTAATTAAAAATTAAAAAGAAGAGTTACAACTGACTGCCTTATGCTTGAGAGATAATTCAGGTGTTAAGAGCATTAGCTGCTCTTGTAGAAGACCTGGGTTCAATTCAAGAGACCAGCCTGATCTACAGAACCTA
>JADRCC010553516.1:0-11551 GCA_019843855.1 Hylomyscus alleni
CCCAGGCATACAATGTGTGGTGGCAGAGACCTGCACTCTTCCAGGATCCCCCACAAACAAGAGATTAAAAGGCAGAAGATGGATGGCCTCCGCCTCAGAAACAGCTGCTGCTGCTTCGGCATCTGCATGGCCAGTTGATTTAGAGATTTGTGAAGAGAGCCTCGGAGCCCCAGGCTCCTGCCAAGTGGCTCACCAGGAGCATCCCTGTGGCAGGAATTATCGCTCCACACCAGGTGCTGCAGGACAAATACCTCGGAGCTAGGAGATGAAATACACCTGCTGCTGGAAAGTCCTGGGCGCAGCCCCGAATGGGAAGGTCATCCTGCCCTGAATGTCACTAATAGTGACTCTGAGATAAGTCGGTAGCACTCGTCAATGTCTGTTCCAGAGGGATGTGTGCCAGGGTCCTGCTTTTGATGAAAGGCCCTGGTGGTATTGCCCATTCTCTATTATTGATGTCTCTCGATGCCTAGGGATGCAGGAGGGTACCAGTCAATCCAAACAATGTAAAATAAAACCATGTCCTCCTAACTATGAATGATAGCAGGATCCTTTCCCCCTAAGCACAGCTTTGCAGATATTTTAAGTACTAACTTACTAGCTACAGGTCAGTTCCCCACCACCACCCTTCCATTAAAAATGAATGTCCTGGACTCCAGGGGGCTATCTTAAAGGGTAAAATGCTTACCTCATAAGAATCAGGGACTGAGTTTGATTCTCAGGACTGATAGAAAGAGCCACACGTAGTGTCATGGGTGCTTGTGATCACAATGCTGGAGAAGTGGGACAGGAGGGTCTTTGGAGCTCCCTGGTTGGTCAGCCTAGCCTAATTAGTGAACTCTAGGTCCCAGTGAGAGGCTCTGTCTCAAGAAACAAAGGGGGTGTCTCCTGAGGAACATGACATGAGGTTGACATTAGTCTCCAAATGTATGTACATTGACTTCCTCACACAAGTGAACACACACACACACACACACACACACACACGTGCACACACATGCACGTACACACGCCCACATGCATGCATGTATAGGTGCATATACACACAAACCAGTGTTTTAAAAATCTGGCATGATCACATACATTTGAGAAACGCTGGGTTTTGAAACACGAAACACATCTCTTTGTGCAAGACTGTTCAAAACTTTTACTCTGCTGAAATTTTACTATGCGCTGGAATTTTCCAAAGGGGAAGAATGCACGCAGCAATATTTGAGCACAAGGACCTCTTTACCAGAAGTAGCTATTAAGGCAAGTGTTCGTCTAATCACACTTTGGGAAATGCTTCCTCAGGCTAACATTAGAACGGTTTGCATTCTCTGAGACCAAATGATGCTTGGGGAAAGAGCCCAGGAGGATGCTGAGGACTGGATTTTAAAAGTGCCACAGGAGGTTTAGAAAGAAGGAAGGAGGAGGGAGAAGTCGTGAGCCCAGGGCAGGAGGGGGAAGCTAAGACTCCTGCCTTGCCTTTGCTGACTCCAGAGCTTCTGAGGGAAGCATTCTGCGGTATTGGAAGGGCTTTGCCTTGGTGCTCCAAACAGGGTGTTTGCTTTAAGATTTGCTACGTAGTATCAAAGAGAAGAAAAATCGAATGAAGGTCCAAAGCTTCCTTTCTTTGAAGGCAAAGGTGATTACCAGAATTTAAATGAATCAAATGTTTTCCTTAAAAGGCAAGGTTTCAGACTAGAGAGGTGACTCAGGGATAAAGTGATAGCCACACAAATATGAGAACCCAAGTCTGGATTCGCAGAACCACATAAAGCCAGATGTGGAAGAGTGTGTTTGTAACTACAGTTTAGTTGAATCCCTGGAAGCTCTCAAACCAGCTAGTGTGGCCTGCACATTGAGGAACAATATAAGAGGACTGTCTCAAAGGAAAAGTGAAGACTGACGTCTCAGGGTCCCTATGACCTCTACTCATATGCTGTAGCACACACACACACACACACACACACACACACACACACACACACACACACCATATACACACACACCACACGTGCACCAAAGACACACATACACACCACACACAACATACACACACCACACATGCACCAAAAACACGCACTCACCACACAAACCAGACCCCACACACACACCACACACATGCACACCCACACCTACAAACACACATACACACCATGATCCTTTCATGTAGTGAAAGTATCACAGCTGACGGGAAGTATAGAGATTTACTCTAACATACAACTCTATCACACGGGATGTAGCATCTTGTCATTTGCACCCCTCCGGGGACTGGCACCTAACTACCTAATCCCACCATCTGAAAGCTCGGAGTGCAGGGATCTAGGACCAGAAACCTCACACCTCAGTAGCCAGATCACGAGTGTCCAGGTTTCCCTGTGCTTGCTGTTTTGAGTATAGCATTGTGCATTAGCCTCTGCCGGTAACTAATGCAGACTCTAAAATATGCATCAATAAGGAAGGCAGACTGCGTGTCTAGAAAAAGCACAGATAAAGCAGTCATGCCAAGGTTCTTCCGAGTTTACTACCCGAGGAGAGGCAATTGTGTGCGTGCGCCTTGTGGGCTAAGAGGAAGGTTGTGTTCAGAAAAAAAGGCAATACCTGGGGAACGGCTTTGGAAGAAATTCTCTCACATAAACGTCGCATCTTATCACTCACAGCAGCAACAGCGAGAACCATAGTAGGGCAGAGAGAGGAGGCTGGTGAGAAAACGCCATCAGGCTACTAAGACGCTGAGGAGAAAGCAAGCACTGTACATTTGAGGAGGCAGGGGAGTGAGAGGCCCAGGGGAACTATCCGGGTGGTCAGAGCCACTCAGTCAGAGAGTAAAGGTACTGAAAACCACCGTCCAGCTCATAACGCTGCCCCAGTCACTGCATACCTTCTGCTATGTTAGGTAAATCTGGGCATCACCCTTAGTTTCGTCCCCGCTCCGGCCCTCCCTTCCCATCTGTTGTCAAGGCTGTAAAGACTCTCTTAAATCCGAGGAGGATCTAGGAGGCGAATGGTGCTCACAATATTTTTTTTTTTTTTAATTAAAATGAACTAAGAAGCTTTTAACAGGTAAAGCGATGCGAAACCTTGGCAGTGAAGGTCTCTCTGTGTCACTGGGCATCATTTACCAATTCAAGGGAAGATGTACTTCTGGACCAATGAGGCGTTAAGGTTCAGTTTCTGGATCATTGCTGGTACCAGGAATGAACTAAAAGGGAGACCTGTCCTTCGTTAGAAGGACCCCCTGTCTTCCTGTGTCTCTGCGGGACAGCTACCCACCCCACAAAATGTGTCCTTTACCCTTAAACTCATATTCATCTGGTCCTTGATGCCACCAAGCACGACAAACATCAACTGATTTTAGTCCTGGGCAACAATGAAGTCATCCTGAATCGCTCATTAAAAGGTAAAAGAGCTGAGGGAGGGAGGTAGAGTGTGCGTACAGCAGGTAGGAATCTGCTGGGGTGAGGGTGTATGTTTAGAGTGTGTGAATGGGCTTGGATATGCTTGTCTATATTTGTTGCATGTCCACGTGTGTATGTTTGAACGTGTCTGTGTGTGTTTGTGCATGCCCATATTCATGTTTGGGCATGTTTGAATATGGTTTTGTTTACACACATATATATGCAAACGAGTGTGTGTGTGTGTGCGTGCGTGCGTGCGTGTGTGTGTGTGTGTGTGTGTGTGTGTGTGTGTGTGAATTCCTTGTGCATGCCTCAGAATGTGCACAAGGCAGAAGTCAGGCAACTAAGCGATAGCTTGTCACCTCCTCAAACCTCTAGTCCCTGGGATCTAAACATGGAAACTAGGGTTCTCTGATCCTCCCGTCACAGACATCATTGTGAGGCTTCTGGGCAGCATTCAAAGCACACTGCCCATTTGCCCACAGACCTCTGATGACTGACAGCCTCTTGTCTCCAGTGCCCACCACAGCAGCCAAGCCCAGTGCCATTCACCTTCTGGTGCAGCTCCTTTAACTGAACTTGGAGCCTTATCTGCTGCTCTTTTCCCCCCCTCCCAGACTTGTCGGGGTCTGCATCAGTCTACCTGAGGATCTATGTGTATTCCAGGAATCTGAATACAAATGTCAGCTTTCCTGTGCAAACCAGTATGTGTGGCCTATGGTGAGCTGTGAAATGCTATTTGTGGCCAGTAAGGTCATCATGGCGCCTTACATGGGATCAGTGGGTGAGATACTTTGAAAGCAAGCCTAATGAGTGGCATTTCGTCCCTGGAAAACCAGAGAGGAAGGAAAGAATTAACTCTGCAGAGTTGTTTTCTTGCTTCTCTAATACGTGACATGGCAGTGCCCCTCCTGTGAACCATACGAACACCCATAATAGCAATAGATAACATCTTAGCTAGTATGTCTGATGAATCACGAAGGTAAAAAGGCTCTGTGTGAGTGGCAAGCAGCATGCTCTAGAGTCTTCCCACAAGTCCTTGCCTTCTCAGTTCCAGTCTGGTTCCTTTCTCCCCTCAGCGCGCTTCCTCCCAACCCTTGACAAGCAGCATGCTTTTTCCATTCCTGCTCAGTCCTGGTCTAAGACCCTACGTATATCTACAAGATAATGAGAGCTTAAAGCTTAAAACTCAGAAAGTATCTAATTGGGACCAGCTAAACATTTCCAGTTGCCATGTAGCCATCTACCTAATACTGGGCTGTCTTTGCTTGTTTTTATATGCCTGGCCATTCATTTCATTTGTCCAATAGGGACAGCATCTGTTTGAGACGAAGGAATGAAAGGGATGATTTCCTGGGGCTACAATCCAGGCATTTCATATGTGTGTATGTAGAGGGCGGGATGTGAAATAAGCATGAGTTTTGGAATAAGACCCAGGCCCCAGGCTTTCCTCTGGAGCAGCAGTTATCAACCTCTTTGGGGGGGGGGGGGTCAAACAACCCTTTCACAGGGGTTACCTGAGACCATCCTGATTATCAGGTACATACATTATAATTTATAACTAGCAAAATCACAATTATGAAGTAGTAATGAAGTAACTTTATGGTTGGTGGTCACCACAACACGATAAACTGTATTAAAGGGTTGCAGCATTAGGAAGGTTGAGAACCACTGCTCTATAGGAAGGCTGAGTCTCCCTAGATGGGATGTGGGTCGCTGCTTTTGGTGAGAATGGCATGAAATAGTGTATGTTCATATCCAGTGCATCACTTACATATAATAGGTGCTCAATAATGGCAAGTTTTAATTATGATTTATGAGTACCCCTGAGATGTGAGGTGCTAGGTTAGGTATGACATCTATAAAAATTTATTTCACATTTGGGTCTAGAATTCAGACTCTTAATCACCATGCCAACAGCTCTCAGCCCTAGCTGACTCAAAAAAAAAAAATCATCCAGAGCCTCTACTTGTCCCTAATGACAGACTTCAGATATTACTTTAAAGAATTCTAACCTAGTAATTTCAGACAAGACCTGGGAATCTGAATTTTGTAAAAAGCTTCGCAAATGACCCCAATGGTCAAGCAGAGAGACACGAAAGGACTGTCTACCCAGCCATTTGCCATCACCAACCAAGTCAGTCACTTGATAATAGCATAATAATAGCAAAGTCATTGGTAGGGCTGAAGAGGTGGCTCAGAAGTTTAGGGTACTCATTGCTTTCCAGAGAAATGGGTTGTGTTCTAGTACCTACATGGTGGCTCATAACCATTGGTAGATAACTCCAGTTCTAGGGATTCAGCAACCTCTTTTGGTCCCCAAGGGCACCAAACACTCAAGTTGTGAACAGGCATGCATGCAGACAAAACACTCATACGAGTAAATAAGTATAAAAAAAAAATAATTGGTGCAGTGGTTGATGAAGTAAGTAAAGGTTTCCAAAAATAAATATGCAATACCTGTTCAACCATAGTCTAATACAAATGTGGAGGATGTGTAAACATCTTTGCAAAGATTCCAGTCCTCTCTTTGGAATGTCTTCCCCCCCTGCCCCCTAAATCTGCTGAGAACCACTGACCAAGGCTGTTTTAGAACTTGAAGGCCAGATGTTGGACGTGCTTAGAAGTAGGATGGTATCAGCCATTGCTGAGATTTAGAAGTCTGCATCCACACCTAGAATCCTATTTATTTCAGTGGCAAACAGACTTTGCAGGAAATACATCAAGAAGGGAAACATCCAGGGCAGAGGATCTATCCTGAATTGGGACACATTATCATCAATGATAATGAGAGCTAGGGGTTGAAAGATGGGCATTTATCTTTTTATGATTCCTTAGCAGGGAAATGGAAGTTATTAATTAGCTGTCAAGTCCTGAAGATGAGGTACTCCAAAGCGTGAGTGTTTAGGCAAGGGGACAATCTCAGGTTGAGATGATGCAGCTAGGGAGTCAGAGTGTACCTTGAGAGTGCCCAGCTGAGAGGTAATTGCCCCAAGGGACAGAAGACAGATGCAGCCTCTCTCTTAAGTGACAGGCCTACTGGTAGGTGTGCCACTTACTTCTGACAGCAGCTCTTGTGGATCTGAGGGGCTTGGGAGTTTGGAAAAGGCCCTGGTCAGAGGTAGGTTTCCCAGAGGATGGGGAGGGAAGAAGAAAAAAAGGAGCTTGAAGGCGAGTTTGTATACTGATTTGAGGGAGCAGCAGACTGTAGATCCACAGGAACTGGACACGTCTAAACATGGATGAATGAATACAAGAACAGAGTTTCTATCAAAAGCTTCTCCACAGGCATGCCAGCCCCACGTGAGCAAAGATTATTATATTCTCAAGCCATCGGTTCCCACCAGAATGACCCAACCTGTTCAACCCAGACATCAAAACAAAACAAAAAACAGAGTGTCACACTTAAATATTCTGAGAAGCCGTCAGATGCTGTATCAAGGAAGAGAAAGCCAGGAAGACAAGTCAATAGTTAACAGATACATGCTCTGGAGTTAGTGTTGTAATGACACCCAGCCAAACCTTGCTGTACCTTTGAGTTGCCTGAGATGCTCTAAGCTCCTTTAAAAGACTCTTGACAGTAGAAGAGGTAGGAGGTAGGCATGAACAGTTTTAGAAGAGTCTTAGATTATTCCACAGAGTGGTCAATTTGGGGGAACAACTGATTTCACACCTTATTCCTTTAATCTGAAAAGCAATCCTGTGAGACAGGCACAATAAAATTTAAAAGCCTTGTTTTACAAATGAAGTGACTTGGGTGGTAAGAAAATAGTCATTTGTCCAAGGCCAACCAACGATTAGGAGCTCAGCTCTTGATTTAAGCGCAGCAGCGGCGTGATCCGATGTCAGTGCCTACTTTGTGGTGTATTGGTCTGCTCAGGCTGCTGAAACAAGAGATCACAAACTGGATGGGATGCAGAAGGGAGTTATTTCTCAGAGTCCTAGAGGATGAAAGTCCAGACCAACGTCTGATAGCCTGGCTCTCTGGTTAGGGTTCCCATCCTGGCTTCCAGAATGCTGCCTTCGTACTGAGTACTTCAGAACGGATTACAGAGAGACAAGGACCAAGGGAGAGCAGTGAGGGGGGAGGGGGGAAGAGAAAGGGGAAGGAGGGAAGAACACTCATCAGATCAAAGCTCCATCCTCACAACCTCACTTACCATTATCACGTCTTTACGGTCTGTGTCTCTCCGCACAGTCATGCTGGGCGTTGAGTCTTCAACATAAGCTTCTGAGGGAGAGGTGGCTCAGGGTGTAGCATATAGAGTCTGGATGGTCCTAACTCTGCAGCAGGTAACCAGTAGCCACCCTTGACTTGTAAGAAAATATTCATGTCACACAACAGTAGATCCTACACAAAGATATCTGCACCCCCAGTGAAGCGAGGACAAGAAGACAGACTGGAAACTCTACTTGTACGGCAGAGATTTAGGCTCAGAAGGGAGAATGCATTTCATGAAAGAAACTGCTCAAGCGTACTTAAATGTTAAGAATCAAAAAACCAACAACAAACCTTCATGTATTCTTTCAGCCTCTGCTTTTTATAGGATCAAACAAGAGATTACAGGAGGTGAAATGATTTTCCTGAATCCACATGTATTCCAGGGAAGACAAGGAAGGCTATAAGAAGCCCCATTACCTGTGTAAGCCACTCTGAGTATAAGAAACAGGTAAGTCATCTGCCCCACTCGATGTGGACATCGACACTGTCGAGGGCAGTTTTCTCATGCACTTTACCAAAAATGAAGGTTAATTCTTAATTCTTTATTTTTCATCGGGGACCAAGAAAGAAAGAAGAAAGGGAACTGGCAGAAAGAAGCCACAGCCCAAATTAATTGTGGAGGTGGTAAGACGTCCCCAGAAGCACACTGAAGGAACTTGTTTTCATTTTCACATAGTGCCATAGAACTATAATCTTTAAGAAACATATCAAACCACTAGATCCGAAGTCAGATTACAGCAGACAGTGTCTGGTGTAGGGATGTGATGGTTAATTAGGAAACAACCCTAACAAAATAAGTATGCCTGGTTTAGGAAAAGTTTACAACAGAGAATTAGCAAATAACGAGTAATTAGTACACATTTGCTATGAATAATTCTTGTACTTTGAAAACAGAGATAGAATGATAGGTCAATAAAATATAATTTATCTATTTTGGCAACACATTTTGACATTTTAAGTGATATTGAGCTAAAGAAATAAGAATTTGCTGGGAATTCGGGTGTATGAAGTTCTTTTAAAAATTCTAATAAAATGTGTATTAACTGGACTGATATTAACAATGGGGATGTTTCCAGTAATCATAGTGATAAATGTAGCTAATATTTGTCTACCAACATAGTGCTTTTTTTCACTACACATGCACTTTTTAAATATCAGTTGCCCACTGGTTAGTCCCATCTCATTACACATCTTTGGCAATTATTTGGTTAGCACCAAGTAAATGTTTTTGGTGACAGAAAACTGTGAGGGCCAATGCTGTGTTGGATGAATTATGTCACAGGCACTGTGAAGGATTCAACGGGCCTTCAAGCTTTTCCCACAGCCCCAGAAATGCCTCCTCAGGAAAATCTTTAGAAGATAAAGTCGAGGTAAAAGAAGAGAGTTTCCCCAACTGGTAAAGCGCAGAGAATTAGTGTCCATGAAGAACTCAGACACAAATTGGGCAACTGTATCACATGCCTTTCCAAAGGCTCAAGGACCATCTTGAAAAATGGAGCAGGAAGAATGTAAGAGGCAGAGGTCAGGAAGAATGAAGTGAAATTGTGCCTTTTGGACAATGACGAGACCACTGCACTCATGAACTGTTGTCTGCACAAGAACCAAGCCTGTCAGCATCCTAGCACAGAGTAGGAGCGTATTCACAAGCTCCTGGCCTTAACTGAAGAGCTATGGGCAGTTGGAAACTTCTAGGGGAGGAAGAATCTATTTTCTTTAAGGGCGTGGCTCCTGGTAGGTCAACCACACTCCAGTGGATGTCTCTATACTAAGGAGTATATAGTCACTGTAAACTGGCCATGATAGGATACTAAACAAAAGAGCACAGATGTAGGAAAGAACAGGGAGGTGACGCACATCTAGGAGAAAAGGAGACGAATGAATGGAAAGGGGTAAATATTGCCAAAATATATTCTTGTAAGAAATTCTCAAAGGATCAATAAAAAAAACTTTACAAAAAGAAGAGAGTTGGTTGAATTTAAGTCTAAAGCACTGAAGAAGGTTAGATCCATGAAGTCTGAGTAAAAACGTAGAGGCAGTCAGTAAGATAAAGACATCCTCACAGCCAGCCCAAAGATAGCTCTAGTTGAACAGCAAGCAATGTACTCGTGATGGAGTATAGGCTGCTGAGATTCACAGATGTGAGAGGAGAAAGCACCCTATCTTGAGGGATGGGAGACCGTGCATCCCCATGTGAATTTTCTCCCATGTGTGCTGTGGGGCAAAGCAGAAGGAAACGAGTGTTTCCATAACAACTGGAAGGACAACCCCATCTTTCTAATTAAGAGAAACAGACAGGACATCATGCTGCCCGGCTCCATCCTCAAGCAGAGGTTCCCACCGTTTTCTGCTTCTGGAGAAGGGCTGCCTCTCAGTGTGTCTGCAGAAAGAGGCTGTAGAGTCTGCCTTCAGTTCATCCCTCCACTGTCTGAAGAGGTCAATCATCAAGGATACTGGAGCTGAGCCCCAAATCTTGGAGTTGAGAAGAAGCAGCCAGTTGATAATGTCAGGAACTAGAGATGGTGCCTCATTACAGCGTACTAAGGTGGTGGCCATTTTCAGAGGAGACATGGGAGTCCTGGGTCAGTCAGACGGTTGTGCACTGTGGAGAACTGGAGACCAGGCTTCTAAGCCGCTCCCTTGCAGGGGATTTCAGTTCCTTTGCAAGCTGATTTAGGATCTTCGTGCTCAGTTGAAAGTGCTCTTAAAAGCAGGGATCGAGGAAACGGAATACGCGATATTTGAAGAGGGGCTCGAGCAGGGTACGCAATGCAGGTAAGAATTGCAACTCCGAGAGCCTCATGGGAGAACTGTCTGCCTCCATTAAAGAAACCAACGCCCCCGACTCACACTGGCATGCATGCACAGTCCCACGTTATGTTTTCATAGGGACAACTCCAGGTCCCTTTCTGATGGCAGGAAATGAGGCTGCATGCAGGGAGCAACGCTTGCTTCCCCTCCTTGATGCACCTCTCTGAGGCCTCTTCCACGGCCAGGTCTTCCAGCACAGCTTCCATCAGCCCTTCTGCACACTGTCAGTAGCCATTTAAATGCCTCTCTCGGAGCCGAGAGCTTGGGCACTTAGGAGAGCTTGAGAATAGCAGACTTTGTTGAGCAAAGCGCTCTCTGAACCCTGAGGTAGATCAATGCATTCCTTAAGACGACACCCTCACTTTACCCTTCATTTTATGCCCTCCAAATGGGTAAGAGGATCACACGGGGTTTCCAAGGACAGTTTAAGCCACAGCCTGAAGATTTTTGCAGGGTTCCTTTTTCCCCTTTTCATGAGCCCATTACCCAAGGGCTGTGAGGACTTTTCACCTAATAAGGCTTTATCCTGCTTAGATGCCTTCCCCAACACTCCACTCCACCGCGGACGGTCTTGCTGTAGAGATTTCTGGCTAAAACACTAAGACAAAATGAAGACTGTTTCGAGCAGGCAGGAGAGAGAGAGAGAAGGCCCAGGCTTGGAAACAGCTCAGCATCTTGCCCTTGTTACTAATAATCCTCCCAAAATCACCAAATGGTTTCTAGGCATTAAAGTTATCGTTTGCCATAAACCCCTTGTCTGTTTTCTGGAGAGTTTAATATATTGCAGGAAGTTTCACCCATAAAAGGTGATGGCTGTGCTCCTGTGAGTGAGCCAGGCGTCGGTAACTTATGACCTTCATAAATGTGAGTGGGTCTCGCGAGCGAGTCCATCAGTCTTTGGAGTAATTCTGCCTCGTAGTAAAATATTTTACTGTGCACACTCCTGTCAGCGTTTGCCTTAGTGATGCCGAGACTTCTCTCTGCCTCTTGTTCGCTGCTCTTGCTCCATTTTTCGATTACCTCACTTCCAGGCTCCAGATCCCAAGAACAATCTATGCAGAGGTCCAGCTCAGTCCGTTGTACTCCCAGGGTTTGAAAAGCAGCCGAACCAATGTGTCATTATCTATCACTGTGACCT
>JADRCC010553526.1:0-15641 GCA_019843855.1 Hylomyscus alleni
AAAAAAAAAAAAAAAAAAGAAGCTCCAACCTTTATTGCCGAAAGAAAGAAACGCTTTTCCATTATTGTCATTCTTAGGTCTTATACTTAATTAACTCTTGCTTTCTCAAGATAATTGATCACATAGTTTTCCAAGCAGGTTTACATTCTGTAAGTTCATAGCAAGCTAAAGACATTAATTCAAGTCATAAATCAATAAGGAGTTACAGCAGAAATGTTTACATATGTTTCCATTGAGACTACTACCTGACTAAATATTCATTATCTATTAGGTCCATAAATTCATTAAAAGTTTAAAACAATAATTCTATGTCATAAGTGAGCACGATTTTGCCAAAAGACAGATCATCTGCCTTGTGTCTCATTAGTTTGGAAGTTTTGTATATATAAACCAATCAATATTTTATTTTCTGTCCTTGCACCTACAATAAATTGTCCATTCCCAGGTTATGAACTTTTTTTTTTTTTTGGTTTTTTGAGACAGGGTTTCTCTGTGTAGCCCTGGCTGTCCTGGAACTCACTCGGTAGACCAGGCTGGCCTCGAACTCAGAAATCCGCCTGCCTCTGCCTCCCAAGTGCTGGGATTAAAGGCGTGTGCCACCCCTGCCCAGTTAAGCCATGCTCTAAGTCCACACCAGTTCATAGCCTAACTTAGAATCTTCAGTGTCTTGTACTGATCTAAACATTGCATTATTCAACTAATAAGTAAATATGAGAAAGAGGAAAATCAAGACTTAATAAATTTTATGACAGTATATAACACTGCTATTAATAGAAAAGTTTTATTTGATTCAATCACAAGGGCAACTATAATGCTTCACTCATCACAAGACATAGCAAATAATTATCTTCAGTATTAGCATTAAAATAATTTACCCACACAATAAATTTTGAAAGTAATATGATGAATATCTCAAATTGACATTTAAGTAAATGACCAAAAATACATGGCTACAAGAATCTACTGTTAGTGATAAAAAAGGGTTTCTCTAATTCTACGTATATGAGTAGTACACTGTAGCTATCTTCAGACACACGAGAAGAGGGCATTGGGTCCCATTACAGATGATTGTAGGCCTCCATGTGGTTGCTGGGAATTGAACTCAGGACCTCTGCTCTTAACCACTGAGCCATCTCTCCAGCCCTCTCTAATTCTAAAAAAAAATTCTAAGTTTCACATAGAGTAACAAGTAGTAAATTTCAAACTCTCAAACATGAAAGATCCCCCAGAATTCCAGACACATGCTATTCGCAAATCCCAGGAACTAGGACCTGAAAATCTTTGGGAGACATTATTTAGTCTACCATACTCTCTAAACACAGATGCTACAGTCCCAAGAGAATAAAGTGAATTTCCATTGTTCCTCACTTCCTCTCTGTCTTCTTTCCTCCTATACCTCCTCCTTGAATACAGACAGACAAACTCAAGTATGACAAACAGCAAGCAAGCTAGAGAAGTCTCCATCTCTCTGAAGGAGCTTGAGAAGATTATTTTGTAACTCCTGGGTCTGCCTAAACCCTAAAAGGCAAACCAGTCTAAACTAAAATTGAGTCTAAGACAAGCTATTGTGAAATAGCTCCAATGGGGATACACAGGCTTTGAAAGGAATTGACATATAAAACAACCAATGATGACAAGTACGAAGTTATAGCCTGAGTCCACTGTCATCATACTGTGATAAAACATGTTAACATCACCGAGAACCAGAGTCTCTAAACATTCCAAATGTCTAGACTGTAATTAAAAACTCCTCAACATAAAAGAACCAAGGAAATAATAACAGGTACCAACAAACTGATGACACAGATACTATAGTTATTAGACAAGAACTTTAAAGAGTTTATCATAAAGATGGCTAAAGAAATTAAGGCAAATAATCTTAAAATAAGCAGGGAGACAAATGTCACATCATGGAGAAAATATAAAGGGTAATATGGAAATTTTACAATATAAATATAACATCTATCCCCTAAACTTATAGCCTAGTAACTTAGTATTACTAATCATATAATTTAAAACCTGTGTGTGTGAGGGGGAAATTCTCCTCTTTTTAAGGGCAACCATGACTTGAATGGCTAACATTGTGTTAATTAATTTAATCAATTACTGTTTTCATAGCTCTACTAAGTAGAAATAAAAACTGTTTCAACTTTGCCAAAACTTTTTTTAAAATTTATTTATTTATTATGTATACAGCATTCTGTCTACATGTATGCTTGCAAGCCAGAAGAGGGCACCAGATCTCATTATAGGTGGCTGCAAGCCACCATGTGGTTACTGGGAATTGAACTCAGGACCTTTGGAAGAGCAGCCAGCACGTTTAACCTCTGAGCCATCTCTCTAGCCCTCGCCAAAACCTTTAAAAAAGTATTTATTGTCATGTATATGGGTGTCTTGTCTGCATATATTAGGTGCATTAAGGCACCAATCTCAGGGATCCCAGGAGAGAGCATCCCTGAGCTCCCTAAGATGAGTTAGACGCTGTGGATGCACACACTGGTGCTGGGAATCAAACCTGGATTCCCTGGAAAGGCAGCCAGTGCTCTTAACCACTGAGCTATCTCTTCGGCCACATAGTTTGGGGGTGGGGATAGGGAGAAGAGGTAGGCCACAGCTTACTATGTAGTCAGTGTCAAAGTTACAGAAATCTGCCTGTCTCTGGCTACTAAGTGCTGTGATTAAAGATCGTACTGGCTAATTTTAAGTCAATTTGACACAATCTAGAGTTATCTGAAAGGAAGGAATCTCAACTGAAAAAATGCCTCCATAAGATCTTGGATTTCAGGCAAACCAATGAAGTACTTTCTTAATTAGTGATTGATAGAGGAGGGTCCAGCCATGGTAGATGGTGCCATCCCTAGGCTGGATGTCCTGGGTTCTCAAAGAAAGCAGGCTGAGCAAGCCATGATGGTAAGCCAGTAAACAGCATCCCTACAGGTTTACAGCATCAGCTCCTGCCTCCAGGTTCCTGACCTGCTTGAGTTCCTGTTCTAACTTCAGTGATGAACTAACTACAATGTGGAAATCAAAGAAATCTTTTCTTCCCCAACTTGCTTTTGGTAATGGGGTTTCTTCATAGCAGTAGTAACCTTAACCACCGTCTCCCTATCCCCACCCCCAAATTATGGGACCGAAGAGATAGCTCAGTGGTTAAGAGCACTGGCTGCCTTTCCAGGGAATCCAGGTTTGATTCCCAGCACCAGCACCTTTGCCTAAAGACAAAGGTGAACACCACTATATCAGGCTCTTTGATGATGTTTAGTCACCTGTTTTCAGAACACTACCCATAGGGGGCAGTCTATGGCTACGGGAAATAGTTCAAGAGTAAAATAAGTAAACTATGACCACAGAATATACAACAGATCTACTATTTTATAAGATGAACTTAATGTATTGTAATATCCAACATCCTGCTTCTTTAAAATGAGAAGGCCTAATATCTACAGGCCTAAGTGACATTTAACTGTTTAAAGCACTGTTATTACCTGGGCATGGTGACTGACAGCTATGATACCCAGCACTGGGGAGACTGAAGCAGGCAGAGTGAGTTCAAGAACAGTCTGAGCTACTCAGCAAGTTCCAGACAGCTACATGGGAAAGAGAATAGAAGATAAAAGAAAAGAGGAAAAGGAGGGAAATTAAGGTATTATTCTTAAATAACATTTTCAAATTTAAAATTACTATTGAGAGCTGAAATAGAAGTTTTCTATCCACTCACAAAATAATTTAAGCAAATAATTTTGCCAGTATTAATCCTTTCAGTACTGCCAACTACAAAATAATATTAAAATGGATGGTTCAGCAGATAAAGGCACCTGCTGCCAGGAGTGACAAACTGAATTCATTTTCTGGGAACAAAATCGAAGAAAAACCAACTACTGAACACTGTGCTCTGATCTCTATAACTAACTAACTAATATACACACACACTCATACCCTACAGTAAAAAAAAAATAGATTTAAAAAATTCCTTGAGGGGCTGGAGAGATGGCTCAATACTTAAGTGAACTTGTTGCTTTTTCAGAGGACTACAGTTCAGTTCCCAGCATCCATATCAGGTAGTTCACAAACACCTGTAAATCCAGCTCTAAGGGATCCAACAATACCCTTTTTTAACTTTCGCAGGCACCTACTCGTGTACATACACATAAATTCTTTAAAGTTCAGAGGATAAATTTTTTACAAACATTCAATCACATAAGCATCACGAGCTGTCTGGTTGATAGGCACTGTTACATACTGAAAATTATAAAGCCAGGCGGTGGTGGCTCACGCCTTTAATCCCAGCACTTGGGAGGCAGAGGCAGGCGGATTTCTGAGTTCAAGGCCAGCCTGGTCTACACAGTGAGTTCCAGGACAGCCAGGGCTACACAGAGAAACCCTGTCTCGAAAAAAAAAAAAAAAAAGAAAGAAAAAAAAGAAAAAACAAACAAAAATTATAAAATTATAAAATGCCATTGAAGAGTCTTTCTAATTTTCTGGATCAAAATACATAATTGTTTAAATGATAATTCTTCCAAATGAATCTACAGATTCAATATAATACCTATTAAGTCAGTAGCCTTTTTTTTTTCCTTTTGCAGAAACTGTGAGCTGATCCTAAAATTCTTATGGAAATGCAAGGGATCCAGAATAGGCAAAACCATCTTTAACTACAAGAATAGAGTTGAAAGAATGGTGCTTTCCTTCTGATTTTAAACATACAAAATTACAGTTACCAAGACTGCGTGGGGACAGGGAAAAAGATTTTAAAAAAAAAATCAATGAGCTATAATTCATAAAGGTTTTAGTTTACACTTTCAGTCCACTGATCGTCACCAAGCGTATCAGGACAACTCAAGTTAGGTTAGCTGCTGAACCATCTCACCAGTGCCCTCTCAGAACAATTCAATGAAGAAAGAATAGACTATTCAACAAGGAGTCCTGATACTGCACATCTGCATGGGTAACAATGAACTTGGACCTAACACACAATATACAAAAGTGAATACTAAATGAATGAAAGTTAACACTATAAAATGCTTAGGGAATACAGGAACCTTAGGTAAAGCAATGGTTTCTTAACAAAAAAGAAACAGTACAAGTGATATATGGATTTCACTAACTTTAAGTTTTGTGATTAAAAACGCACCGTGGAGAGAATGAGAAACCACCTAGAGAATGGGAAAAAAATGTTTGCAAGTAATATATCTTACAAAAGGGCCTATATTTAGTCTTACACTCCAATAAAGACAATCCAATTTAAAAATGGACAGGAATCTGCTTTTGGGTACACGTGTGTATGTACAGATAGATGTTTATACACAAGCCAAAGAGATCAAATAATGTGACCTAAATTTCTTCCAGCACCATGAAACAGTTCTGTTTAAGCAAAAGAGCTGAGAGGAAAAACAGCTGAACAATTTTTGAATTTGGAAAGCATTTACTATGAACTTTTTTTGTTTTGTTTGTTTGTTTGTTTTTCGAGACAGGGTTTCTCTGTTTAGTCCTGGCTGTCCTGAAACTCACTCTGTAGACCAGGCTGACTTAGAAATCCGCCTGCCCCTGCCTCCCAAGTGCTGGGATTAAAGGCATGTGCCACCACCGCCGAGTCATCACTATGAACTTTTAAGTCCCATCATTATTTTGTTTTATTTTTTGAGACAAGGTTTCACTGTGTAGGCCTGCCTGTCCTTGTCAAAAGATTCACTTGCCTCTGCCTCTCAAGTACTAGGATTAAAGGCATGCACCACCACACCTAGCTATGTCCCTTTTTCTAATTGGCAGGCCATAGTATTAAATTACTTGTTAACATTTTTTTGTACTATACCAGTACATTTTTTGTACATTTTTTTGTAGTATACCAGTACTCAAGACAAACTTATAAAGGGAAAGCAAGAATATGAGTTACAGGAACTCATACTAAAACAGACCTAATAAACAATGTAAAGAGATGCAAACAATAAACAAAAATCTAAAGAGATGTAAAATAACATATATCCTCAACAAAAATAATATTATTTTTAGAAAGAGAACGTTTACAAGCTTAGCTTGTTTGTTTGTTTGTTTGTTTTTCTAGAAAGGGTTTCTTCAGACAGCCCTGGCTGTCCTGGAACTAACTCTGCAGACCAGGTTGGCCTGGAACTTGCAGAGATCTGCCTGCCTCTACCTCAATGCTGGAAAAAAAGGCATGTGCCACCACCACCCAGCAGCATATTTTATTTTTATTTAACATTTTACAATTTAAAGAATTAGATAAGTTCTAATAAGCAATTATTTCATTTACAAGATTTACAGACACAACTTTATTCAATGCAAAATTTGTAAAACATACAACATAAAAATTAAATGTGCCAGGTGACATTTAAAATAAGGAGGAAATCATATAAACAGTTAATACAGTTATTCATCAGTTGCAAAGGCACCAAAAACCAAAAGTGTGGCTGTACATGGTTCCCATTCAACTTTCAAGAATAAAACTCATCTACACCAGGACTTTGTTGCTTACCTATTAAGCAAGAAAAGTAAGGAAGATGAAATCTTTTAAGAGGAGACTCCTGCAGAATTTTAGAAACAAAAGGGACAAGAGCAAAGGGAGGATAGCCTACACCTATAAAGCCAGCTCTCAGGAGATCAAAGCATGAGTGTAAGAAGTTCAAGGCTTGCCTCAGCTACACGATGAGTTGGAAACCAGTCTGAGCTACAACAGACCCTGTCTCCAAACAAAGCATTTAATATCAGAAAATAATTTAAACAACCTGAAATTTAAGCTGGTAGACAAGTATGAGAGAAACACAGCAGCTTTAGAGGTCTTACCTCAGCCACTTTAGGTGGCACTCCATCCCCGAGCACTTCCCTGATGAAGCAGTGCTGACTCATGTAATAGGAGAGCCCACAGGTCCTCTTGAAGGCATCTTTGAGTCGTTTCAGCTCAACATCTGTAACTACAAGTCAGAAACAAAAGATAGGTAAGAAACCAGAAAGAAAAGAGGCTTTAAAAACCCAGCAAGCCACCAGAAGTGGGGGTTGGAGGGGGGGGAAGCCACCAGAAGTGGGGGTTGGGGGGGGAAGCCACCAGAAGTAGGCATAGGGCATAGACATTTAATCCCAGAAGCAAGGGAATCTGAGTCTGAAGCCAGTCTGGTCAACAGACTGAGTTTCAGGAAAGCTAGAGCTACACAAAAAAACCCTACCTCAAAAACAAAACAAAACAAAAAAAACAATAAAAATAAAAAACAAAAAGGAGGGGGCTCAAGCTTAAGAGCACTGTCTACTCTTCCACAGGTCCTGAGTTCAATTCTCATCGACACATGGTGGCTCACATAATTACCTATAATTCCAGTCCAAGAGAACACTCATACACATAAAATTTTATTTTAAGTAAGAAGGCAAAACGGTGGTGGCACACGCCTTTAATCCCAGCACTTGGGAGGCAGAGGCAGGCAGATTTCTGAGTTCGAGGCCAGCCTGGTCTACAGAGTGAGTTCCAGGACAGCCAGGGCTATACAAAGAAACCCTGTCTCGAAAAACCAAAAAAAAAAAAAAAAAAAAAAAGAAAAAGGCAAAACTTTAAAATATGCATAGAAACTTTAGGCCAGAGAATTTTAAACAGACAGGCTAAATGGCATTAGATTCTGGTATCAATGCTTTTGGGCCTTAACATACGCATTTCCTTTGTAAGAAAAGTAAGTTATTTTGAACAGTCTCCAATTTAGATTTTTGCTATTTCACACATACACAAAAAATTATAAACAGATGATACTAATAATTTAAAATTGGAGGGATGGAAAGATGGCTCAATGGTTAAGAACAAATAAAGGTTGCTAGTACCTTGTCAGGTGACTCACAGCCATCTGTAATTCTAGCTCTGGAGAAAGCTAATATGCTTGATCTTGGACACCCCATACTCAATGCACAAACCCACACACATAATGCTTTTTTAAAAACTATCTTAATCTAATTATAAATATATTAATATATTACTTATATACTAATATATTACTTATAAGTAATATACTATTTAGTAATATATTACTAATATATTACTTATAAGTATATATAATGAATATTTATTCAGAACCAGGCTAAAAAGTTAAGAGCATTGCTAAACAATCAAAAGGAAGTTCAGATCCCAGCACCTATATACCCAACACTTTTGTAACCCCAGTACTGTGGTGGATAGAACAAGAGGATCACTGGGGCTTGCTGGCCAGAAAAATGTAAGGTCCAGATTCAGTGAGACCCCATAGCAAAATAAGAAAGTAGGAAGAGAGAGAAAGGGATATTTGACACTCTTCTCTGGCACACACAGAGGTAAGCACTCCTAAATACAAATAAGCATACACTCCATGCACACATATTTCTATCTACTTATCTATTATCTATCTATCTAATTTATGTATCCTATTACTTTAGGCATTTAAGACATCTTTCTTTTTTGTTGTTTGTTTTGTTTTTTGTTTTGTTTGTTTTTTGAGACAGGGTTTCTCTGTATAGCCCTAGCTGTCCTGGAACTCACACTGTAGACCAGGCTGGCCTCTGCCTCCCAAGTACTGGGATTAAAGGTAAGCACCACCATTGCCAGGCTGACCTATTTCGCTTTATACAATAACCTATCTAAACAAAGAAAGCCTGGTAACCTTAGTTAGATCTCTTCAATAACTCAAATAAAGGTGAAAGTAGAAAAATCAACTCCACAAGGCTATCCTCTGACCTTGACACAACATGTGGGGCACAGGCTGCAGGCCAACACATATCATGCACTGGCACTGTCTTTGTTTGGTTTTTCTTACTGTGATAAAATACTATGGCCAAAAGGAACATGGAGAAGGGGTTTAACTGGTTTACACTGGATCATCAAAGGAGGCCAGGACAGGAACTCAAGGAAGGAAACTTTGGGGGCAAGAAGAACTGAGGCAGAAAAACTCGGCTTACTGGCTTGCCAACCATGGGTTGCTCAGTTTTTATATAACTCAGGACCACCTGCCCACAGTAACACCACCCAGATAGTTTGCTGGGCCCTCCATATCAATCTTTAAGCAAGAAAATTCCCTACAGGCTTGCCCAAAAGACAATCTAATGGAAGAACTTTCTCAAGTTAATTTCCTCTTCCTAGATGACCCTAGATTGAATCAAGTTGACAAAAAATTAAGGAGCACACAAACAGTAGCAATAAAATTAATTAATTAAAAGAGAAATGAGCAATCATTCCAATGAAGATACAAAAATGGTTGCCTTTGGCTCGAGTTGGAAGAAACACTTCTGGATGCAGAAGAGGATTACATTATCTTTTAAAGGTGAAGCCATGTAAAAGGGTCAAGAGCATGCCAAACAGAGGGAAAATTTTACATTAATGTGTGGAGTTATACCAGAAGGAGGAGGAGGAGGGAAGAGGAGGAAGAAGGAAGAAGAAGAAGAAAGGAGGCAGAGGAAGGAGGATGGAGGCAGCGGCAAAAAGAAGGCAGGAGGTGATGTCTACAACTGTGAAGATCAAGTTAGTTACTTTACCAAGAGGGAGGGATACAACTGAGACAAACTCTAAGCCAACTGGAAACAAGACATGAAGTTCGGAACCTTCCCTCTAAAACAGTGCAGAGAGAGCAAAAAGCAGACCACTATTAGAAGAGGAAACAGAAGAGTCGGCAGACCTCAAATCTGTTCTGAGAATAGAAAGAAGCAGTCTAGAGCAACACTACGTCTCCATCCTTGGAAACCTGAAGGAAGGCAAAAGGAGTAAGTCAAAATAAAAGGCAACTCTATGAGACATATGGTAACTTTGGGAAATTACATTAGCTTTTTAATTTCTTGAGTATAAAGCTTAGACAGGTTTGTTGGGAGTCCCTGGCATAAAGATAACTAAAACACTGGGTAAAAAACAAAAAACTGAAAGAAACCAAAATTTACAATGTCTAAAAAGAAGGTTATGAAAAGAATGGCAAAGAAAACTGGTAATGAAAACCTAGAAACATGTTCTCCAAAGGCCAGAAAGAAGTTTCTGATAAGAAGTCCCAAGGTAGAAATGGCCAGCAAGATAAAGATGGAAAGGGCTTGGCACACAGCTAATCACTCAGTAAATGTTTGTCATATGCAGGGAGGGTTCCAGGTTCAACAATGTGAGGAGCAATGATTAAAAAAAAAAAAAAAAACTATGATAATTCAAATAGTCACCAAAATGTAGTTTATCAGAAATTGAATTTACTAACATCTACAATATACCAACTCAGTATTTTGTTTTTAGATGTGAAAACAGAACATAGAACAAAGCTCATCTCATTAATTATAGTAATTAGAGAGAAAACTTTGCTACTAGAAAATAAATTAGAATATTATATTAGAATATAGTACTACAATCTTCTATTGTTGGTTAAAAAATTACTTGAATAGCTATTAGCTTCTGTTCCTAAAGGCATTTCACAATTTTGTAGTCAAGCAAGTTTTGCTACAAAAGTTATTCAAGCCAGGCATGGTAGTGCATTCCTGTCATTTCAGCACTGAGGATATATAGGCAGAGGGACCAGGAGTTCAAGGCCATCCTGGGCCAGAGTGAAATCCTATCTAAAACCAAAAAAAAAAAAAAAAAGTAAACTAAATGCATTCAGAGTAGCCTGCATAAAATACCACAAAACTTTGTCAAATCATAACTGGCAAATTATGGGAGCTAGAAAGATAAATGTCAATAATATGGGTCTTATTCCAAGTCAGCCACAGTTAGGCCTTCATCTCTTTAGTCTATAGTTCCCCTTTTCTTCAGGTATGCATACATTGTGAAATAATCACAACTATTTCAATAGTTCTTTCCCTGCCACACAACTACAATCACCTGAGGAGTATTTAAAGAACTGATGTTCAACACCCCTCCCCAAACAACCAACACAAAGTTCATACTTTTTAGAACTTCACATTAGAGTTGCCAAAAGATTTTATTTCCACAAAACACATAATTTTACAGGAAATTTACAGGTTTGTGATGGGCTTCATGCACAGCTAGCCTGAGCAGTGGGTTGGGCATGTCTGCCAGAGGAAGGGCACTCGAGTTCAAATGCAGGATAACAACACAAGTTTATACAAAGTAATAAGGAACATAACAAATAAAAAGTGCAAAAGGAATACAGATGAAGAAACAATTTATGAAAGAATCTTAGAAAATGGAAATTCACATGACAAAAAATTTTTTAAAAAAATCAACAGAGAAAAGCCTGGCCTAGACATGCACATCTGTAATCTTAGCACTAGGGAACCAGAGGCAGGAGTATCAGAGCCAGTTTGAGACCAGGCAACACTAAGCAGCAAGATTCTGTCAAAACAAACAGAAAAAGAGACCTGAGGAATACGTCCAAAGGCAGGAAAGGAATAAATATGCTTGGCAAGTTTGGGCTTTTAAAGAAGTTATTCTTAGAATTATTCTAGAAAAAGAATAAGTGTGCCAGGGCTGGCGTACGCCTTTAATCCCAGAACTAGGGAGGCAGGAGCAGGCGGATTTCTGAGTTCAAGGCCAGCCTGGTCTACAGAGTGAGTTCCAGGACAGCCAGGGCTACACAGAGAAACCCTGTCTTGAAAAACCAAAAAAAAAAAAAAAAAAAGAAAGAAAGAAGAAAAAGAATGAAAGAAGTGTAATAGGTGTAAAACTGTCTCCTTTATTCTTCTTTCATATTTATATCTCAACCAGTTTGCCCTTCTTCCTCTCTTCCCTGTCCCTTCCACACCTATAATTTTTCAATAACTCTAGAATCTCCTGAAAGCTAAATCTTAATGTTCTATTAAAATGTTTGATGCTCATAGATATATAAAATATTCCCTAATGGAAAAGTTGACATTTTGAAAAAGAAAGCCTACAGAGGCTCATTTTCTGCTAATAGAAGAAAGAAAATTCGATGGGGTTCCTGTTCAAGAACATGTTTCAGCAAAAGAAAACAGGATGGAGGAAATCAAGGTTAAGAAATTTAATGAAGTTTTAAAAGATAAACAATGCAAAGAAAATATTAAACAAAAGACATGAAGGAAGCTAGGATAAAACACCAGTAATCTCAGCACTCTGGAAGCTAATGCAAAGGATTCTGTGCTATAAAAAGACCTGTTTCCCGGGCAGTGGTGGCACACGCCTTTAATCCCAGCATTTGGGAGGCAGAGGCAGGCGGATTTCTGAATTCGAGGCCAGCCTGGTCTACACAGTGAGTTCCAGGACAGCCAGGGCTACACAGAGAAACCCTGTCTCGAAAAACCAAAAAAAAAAAAAAAAAAAAGGACCTGTTTCCAGAAAGGAATTGGGGGAACTTAGGAGATATTTCAGTAAATAAAGTGCTTGCTGCACGAGCATAAGGACCTAAATAAGATTCTCTAGTACTCACTTAAAAAAGCTGAATATCCCAGAACATTCTGCAGTTCCTCCACTTGAGGCCTTACCTGATTACAGAAAGAGAGGCTGGTTCAGGCTGTGTTCCTCATTACTAGGAATCTTTGCTAGGGTTACTCTCATAGATTCTATGGAGAGAACCTACCATAATTTCCATCAAAGATCAGAGACTTTATCCAGCAACTGATGGAAGGAGATGCAGATGCAGAGTCCCACAGTCAAGCATCAGGAGGAGGAAGGGATAGGAGGAATCAGAGAGGTCATGGATGCTACAAGAACAGGACCCACAGGATCAACTGACTGGAACTCACAGGGGCTTGCGAAGATCAGGGAGCCTGTAGAGGGTGGAACCTAGGTCCTCTGCATGTATGTTATGGCTGAGTATCTTGGTGTTCTTGTGGGGGCTCCTAACAGTGGGAGCGGGGCTGTCTCTCTTTTGCCTACTTGCAGACACTTTTACTGGGATTGCCTCTTCCTGACCTTGTTTGATGTGATGGTATGTGCCTGGTCGTACTGAGGTTGGCTATTTGGTTGATTGATATTCCTGGAAGGTCCACTCTTATTTGAGGGGAGGAAGAGGTGGGGTGAATCTGGGGGAATGGGAAGATTAGGGGTAGGGGACTGGAGGGAGGGGAGGAGGGGGAAACTGCAGTTGGGACGTAAAATGAGAGAATAAAAAAATTGAACTCACAGTATGCACCTATAATCCCAGCACTGAGGAGCAGAAGTGGGAAATGAAGACAGGAACCCTGAGGTGTGTATACAGTGAAAGAGCCCCTCTCAAAAAAGGTGGAAGGAGATCAGCTCTGGCCTCTAAATGTACACACACGTGTAAGGGTATCTGTACTCACATGTGTATATACCATACACATACAAATAGTAAAAGTAATTTTTTAAAATAAGAAAGGAACATAAAAATAAAATCTACATTTCATTGCTATCCACAGTTACAAAAAATTGTGTCACCTCTAAGTCACAAGGCTGTTCAGATTCAAGGACCATGAGAGATGTCAAAACTATATTATAAGAAGCCTGTTGTCATAGCCACTTTTTGGAAATATGTCATATATATGAATAGGAAATATTCGTATTAATAAATCATCATTTGGATTGGGTTTTCTATTTCCATAGGTTCCTAAACAACTCATGCAATTTCCTTTTACAAATCTTGTCATGACAGCTTAGATATCTAAGTACTAAAGATAATGGTACTCTGCAAAACAGGAGTGCTGTTGCAGAGGTCAGATTAAGAAGAGTTAAATTGTTAGGGTGGTGGTTGTGCATTACTTTAATCCCAGCACTCGGGAGGCAGAGGCAGGTAGATCTCTGTGAGTTCAAGGCCAGGGCTACAAAGAAAGACCCTGTCTCGGAAACAAACAAACAAACAAATAAATAAACAAAAAACAAAAAACAGCAATACAGAATTATATCTAGGCAGAGTTAGAGCTAAACTAAATATTTAAATTTCCAGTCCAACCCCGTTGGAAAATACAAGACCAAGTAGCAGAATAGACACTGAACAAAACCATGTATACGTGGGCTCATCAGGAAAGAACAAATTTCTACCTGATCCATACCAAATGGCACCATTAATGTAGCCTTAAAGAACAAGGGGGATGAGCAGGGATTGCAACCTATTTCTTCACCAAAACAAAGACACAAACCTTTCAATATCTAAGATTTATCCAAGACCAAAAAGAGAAAAGGGGGCTGGGGTAACACCCAAGCACAAGAATGAAAAGTAGTTAGGCTACCTTTAGAAGAATTTGTGATGTAAAGCTCTAGGTATATTCTATGGGGTTAATGAGAAGGTAATCTTTTTCCATACTTACTTAGTTCCATAATGAATTATACTACTTAATAAGGCAACAGCCTTGCTATTTGTAGGAAAGAAAATGAAAGATAAAGAAAAAGAGTTAAGAGTTTTCTCATAATTTTTTAAACTATTTTTCATTTTATGTATATGTATGTTTTGCATGTATGTATGCTTGTTGTATCTGTGCACCATGTATATACCTAGTGCCAGGTGTCAGATCCCTCGAACAGTTGTAAACCACCATGTAGGTTCTAGGCACTGAGTCTGGGTCTTCTGGAAAGGCAACAAATGCTCTGAGCCCCTGAGTCACTTCCCATGGTCATAGGTTTTTATAGAAAGGGCAAAATCACAATTTCAAAATTAAAAATGCATTTAAAAAGAAAACTATTATGACTAGGGAGATGACTCAGCAGGTAAAATACTTGCTGTGTAAGCATGAGGCCGAGTTCTGATCCCCAGCACCAAGTTAAAATAAGTGGTGGGGGGTGGGGGGGGTCCGGAGCCAAGAGGTGACTCAGGAGTTAAAGCACTGGCTGCTCTTTTGGCCCCAGTTCAGTTTAAACCCTTATACGACTGCTCACAACTATCTGAAATTGCAGCCTCAGAGGATCTACATCTTCTTTTTTGTTTTTTGTTTTTCTACATCTTCTTTTTACCTGTAGTGCAAAGATTGATGCAGGCATAACACTCACACAAGTAAAATAAAATAGGGCTCAGTTGGTAGAGTACTTAGCATTCATTAAGATTTAATCCTCAGCACCTACAACTGACAACAATCTGTCACTCCAGTTGCAGGGGACCCAATACTCTCTTCTGGCTTCCAAAAGCACCAAGCATGCAAGTGGTACACAGACAAACACACAAGCAAAGTATCCATGCATATAAAAACTAAAAAAGTAAATATTTGTTTGCTAATGGATTTGGTTTTTGTTTTTTTTTGAGACAGGGTTTCTCTGTGTAGTCCTTGCTATTCTGCAGCTCAGAGATCAGCCTGCTTGGGCCTCCTGAGTTCTGGGATTAAAGGTGAGCACGACCAGTATCCAGCTAAAAATAAATCTTAGAAATAAATAAATGTGCTTTTATTTTTTGAAAAAGCATAAAAATGGTCCACTAGAGTACATGCTAGTTAACATTACAGAGTAAATCATCTGTAATTCAAACCAGGAATTAAAGTATAGCAGTTTCTATAGCATTTGGCCTCAATGTTCAAAGACAGTGCTGCCAGGGTTGCTATATACTAGGAAACTGTACTAGAAAACTAAAAGTGGCTCTCTACTTGACACATGAAGTTGTTGTTGGCTTTACCACAGCACACATGGTTAGTGTAGACTGTAAATGGATGTGGCTCCATATCTTCACCTCTCAGACCACAAGTATCTGTAATCAAAAGAAGTCATGCCACCCTTACGGCGCATCAGCATTCATCTGTCTCTATTTCTGTCCCCAAGCATCCTCTGAGCTTGTCTGTATTATATTAAAAAAAAAAAAAAAAAAAAA
>JADRCC010553534.1:0-11281 GCA_019843855.1 Hylomyscus alleni
CAGATGAATGGGAAAGCTTGGGCAGGCTTCTCCTTCAGTGCCGATAAGACGTTGCTCCTTCATCTTTGGACGGTGATCACTGTTGAGACCAGGAGGCTGATAGCAATTGTGTAAACAGTTCTTTGAAGATAATCAATCTCCACTCTCTGATATCTTAAAAACACTATCATTTTCCTTGATGTTCTGTGGTTTCACAGTCACATGTCTGAGTGTATATTTGTGTTAGTCTGTGTGCTCTTTTAACTCAAGGCTCAGAAAATTTGCTCAGATCTGGAAATTCTTAGCCACCATCAGTTCATATGCCTTCCTCTGTTCTCCCTCAGCCCTCTTTCCACAACCTCTGTGGACAGAATCATGCCTAGCTCATCCTGGTTTCTCCATTTCTTTTTCCCTTTTTTCAAAAACATGCCCACTGCCAGAGGCGATGGCACATAAACACATATCTCTATTGCCTAGGTGCTACGTTCTGGATGATTTTTAAAACAAGTTTATTTTGTGTGTATGAGTGTTTTGTCTGCATGTCTGTCTGTGTAACATATGTGCACAGTACTCACAGAAGGCCAGAAAGCATTGGATTTCCTGGAACTGGAGTTGTGGATGGCTGTGAGCCTCATGTGCGTGATGGGAATTGAACCTGGGGCCTCTGGAGGAGCAGTAAGTGATTCTTTTTTTTTTTTTTTGGTTTTTTTCGAGACAAGGTTTCTCTGTGTAGCCTTGGCTGTCCTGGAACTCACTCTGTAGACCAGGCTGGCCTTGAACTCAGAAATCCGTCTGCCTCTGCCTCCCAAGTGCTGGGATTAAAGGTGTGTGCCACCACCGCCCGGCGCAGTAAGTGATTCTAACCTCTGAGTCAGTTCTTCAGTGCCTGAGTGATTTTATTTTTTAAATGTAGGCCTGTTTTTTTCTCCCTCTTTTTGAAAGGCACTTACTTTGTAGTGCAGGCTGGCCTCTAACTCCAGACCCTCCTGCCTCTGCCTGTCAAGTGCTGGGCTTATAGTTATAACTTGTTTTTCTACATGGTGTGGCCAGCCAGTTTCTCTGCTATCCCTCTGACATCGGAAGAAATTGCTAGACCGGGTCATTCTTTCCCAAATAACTTCTTCCTAGCTTTCAGTGCCTTGTGATAAATGGAAATGGTGACCTTGACTTCTGTCTCTCTGTGGTGTCGTCCTCCTCCCATAAACATACTTTCTTGTACTTCACTGAGAGGAAGCTGTAGAGAACTAGTTACCATGAAGATTGTCTGTCCAGCACACCTTGGTCAGGGCTGAGACCTGCATTTCCAGTATGACCAGGAACTCCCACAGAGCTGATACAGGGCCTGAGCCCAGTGCTTACCTCAACAGAGGATCCCAGGCATTGGTGACCCCTTCCCCACCATTCTCTTTTGGAAATCTGAGAATTTTGGAAAATCCCCTGTTTCTAGAGTCCTGTAAAGTCTCCTTAGGCACCAAATCCTGTTCTCTTTATAGCTTTTGTAAGCCCTAGTTATTTAACACCCAAGGAAGACAAAGAATGACTATATGTATGAGTTATAGGAAGGGACTGGATGATGGTCCACAGCCAACAGGACTTGTGCTCCTTACATTTTTCTCCTGTCACCTTGGGTGTGTCATTTCACTGGTTAAAATGGCGTTAAGAGCATCCAACATTACACCATCCTCCAACAACTGGAAAGAAGGGCTAGGTTAAGAAGGGTGAGCCTTTAAGGGTAGATACTTCCCTTAAGTTGCAATGTCAGTGTCACAATAGTCTCACTGGCTGGGACTTGGTTTGTTTCTGGTTGCAAAGGGGTCTGGGAAATATAACTTTATTTGCAGTGTCCAAATGCCTGCTGAAAACGGGGCTTCTGTTGCCCAGGAAGAGAATTGATAAGTAACAGTCTCAATAATCAGAATGAAGGTTTCCAGAATTTTAAAGCAACTTCTTTAGTCTTGGATCCAAAGTGGGCAGGGTGTTAGTACTGATGAGAGCATGCGGGCACAGATGTCTGGGCATCCAGAGACACATCGGGGCAGAAGAGATGGCTCGGCCATTAAAGGTCAGCTCACAACCAAAATGTAAAATGCCAACACATACCCCCAGAAATAACCAACAATAACCAATCAATCAACAGAGAAGAAAACCTAGGACCAGGGAACTTCTGAGTAGCAAGCACAGAAGGAAGCAGGTCGGAGCAGACATTCTGCAAGGTGGGACAGCAAAGTCAGGCTGTGACATGGAGACACCCGGTAACCTGCCAGGTCAAGGGTGGAGCACACCTGAAGGTATGACTACAGGGTGGGTGAGAGCAGGGTACCAGGAGTAAGAGAGGACTCCAAGCATCAGGCAGCATTTCGAGACTTCTTGGACCTTCAAGTCAAAAGTCTCAGGTGGGCACAAGAAGGCAGTCTGGAATCTAGATACCATGTTAGCTTTTACAGTAAGAACTAGACTGAATTAGTCCCCAGACCCTAGTGAGCACCACACTGGGTAGCATCATGTAGCACACACACTGGTTGCTCAGAGACATCTCATATCATGTCTGATGGCATGATGAGACAGCCATTTGTGCCGTCTTGCAGATTCTTACCTTTTATGTGTAAGTATGTATTTGATTTTTAAACTTTTTAAGTATGAAGCATCTTTTTCACAGAACACCAATGAACTGCGCTTTGGCCTAGTGCTCTTTAGCTGTCTAGCACACCCCTCTGAAAGGGATACCACAGACAGAGAAACCAGTTGCCTAGAAGGGTGACTACTCCTTCCAGTACAAAACTCAGATTGCCCTGGAGGGTACTCAATAAAGAAAACACTGTGGAATGTAGTACACAATTCCTCAACACCCTGGGTAGTCCACTGTAATGATGCTCTTCCAGGGGCTGTTTCTTATAAGGCCATTAAAAAAAGATGCTGATGGCATCATACCAAAAACAGTTAAGCAAAACAATTCTGTTGGGGCTGGTCTGACGCACTCCAGGTACCTGTTTTTAGCAGCTCAGGCAGAACCAGAGATCAGCTTTGGAAAATCTGGAAGTGTGGAGAACTGCTTATCCTTCAAGCATTCTTCTCGGAATAGTGTTATTTCTCAGCGGAGCTCTTACATAAATATTTAGTAGTGGGACTTCAAACTGAAGTCCCTAGATAGCTTGAAGGCACTGTTCTTTGTTATCCTTTGAGTCTTGAGTCACGTGTCTTAACTGACTATCCAGGCCGGGGTGAACTCTCCATCACTGTCCACCAGCAAGACAAGGACAGTCTTCTGAGGCTGCCAAGAGGCAACTGTGTAAATGAACAAGTCAACCAGTCCCCCAGAGTTAACCTCATTTTAGTGTGGCTGAAGTAATGCCCATAGCTAAGCATGTTTAGGATTGATCTAACCAGACCCTTGCCCTGGCCAAATAAAATCTTGGCAAAACACCTGAAAGTGCCTGGCTTTGAGCAGTGCTACTGTCAGGATCCCATCCAACACAAACGCTGTGTTAGTGCCACGGTAACTGAATGAAGTAACTTATACTGGGTCGTTATTTATAAATCAGTGAAAATGCAGAGTACCTGTCAGAGATAGTATATTAGTTTTAGGACAGTTGGCTTATGGGTGTTCTTTCTAGAAATAATTGGCTAGCATGGCAAAGTTATTTTCAGGTCACATCTAATTTGAGGTAATGAGACATCATGTCCTTGCACAGGAATGTTTGGCTTTTGTTGTGGATGACAGCAGGGATGCCTGAAAGGTCATTAGGAAACAAGCCAGAGAGAAGCGATTCCCTATTTTACATGTCTGGACACCTTTTTAATGGCCAGAAGCCCAAATCCTCTGACATCCTCATCGGACAGAGTGGGTTCGATCTAGACAGGCCTCCACACCTCATGTTCTCCCAGCAGCCCAGGCCAGGGTCCACTTCAGGCCAAGAGCAGTTGCTCATCACCTGATATGCTCTGGAGGGTTGAGCAGACAGGATAACGCAGCTAAGTTTGCATACTTCTGACATGTGTGCATTTGATATTTTGGTGAAACATGAATTTCTTTTGTGGACAGTTTTAACCCAGAGTGGAAAAGGAGAGTATTAATGGCCACTAGCATTTGCATTCTGTTTTCCACCTTGAAGGTGAGAAGAATTGTGTGTTTGCATGGGAGGGACAGATGCTTTAGTCCCCAAAACTCCTGCCTAAGCCAACTCCTGCGGCAAGTGAAAAGGTTAATGCTGCTGGGCAGTGGTGGCGCACGCCTTTAATCTCAGCACTTGGGAGGCAGAGGCAGGCAGATTTCTGAGTTCAAGGCCAGCCTGGTCTACAGAGTGGGTTCCAGGATGGTCAGGGCTACACAGAGAAACCCTGTCTCAAAAACAAAACAAAACAAAACAAAAAACAAAACAAAACAAAACCCCAAATGTTTGGAAAAAGAGATGGCTAGAGAAGTTAGGGTGAAATTTCATCACATTTCTCTCTCTCTGTGTGTATGTGTATATATATATATATATATATATATATATATATATATATATATGAACTTAGTGTATAATAAATGAAACATTGCCAACAGAAGAGGGGGGAGATAGATTATTTAATAAATGAGATAGACTCTACTGAACATTTAGGAAAGAATGCGGACTCTCCTTCCCCTGCCATCTATAAGAATTAATTCCAGAGAGAACAAAGAGCTAAACTGGAGAAGTACCTCCAGAGTTGGAGATGTAATTCAGTGGTAGTGATTGTCTAGTGTGTGTGACGTCCGAGGTTTGATTTCCTAGAACTGCAGATACAACAAAAAATAGCAACACTATCACAGGAAAATGTAGATGAATATTTCATTAATCTTGGAAGTAGCCAAGGAAACCTCAAAGTAGCAGAGAGGAACTGAAAGCACATATCATAGCACTTGGAAGCTACAATACATAACAGGTAACTATAAGTGATAGGAGACAGAGTAACCACAGCAGTCATAGAGAGGAGCCGGAGCCTATCATAGTGGCCCAGGACTGTGATCCCAGCACCCAGGAAGAAGAGGTAGGAGAATCTTGGCAGTTTGGGGCCAGCCTGCTGAGCTACACTGGCGATTTAGGAAGATCTAAAATCTTCCATGGAAGCTGAGTGGTGGCAGCACATGACTTTAACCCTGATAATCAGGAGAAAGAGGCAGGTGGATCTTTCAGTTTGAGGCCAACCTGATTTACAAAGGAAGTTCCAGGACAGCCAAGACTACATAGAGGAACCCTGTATTAAATACTCCCAAATCTTCCACGAGGTAGGAGAATTCTTGGTGCCATGTAAATCTACTGGTTATTTTGCTTCATGGGACAACCATGTATTGGAAGCTATCAAAAGTCTTCTGGTGGTAGGGATGTAGCCTGGTTTGTACAATGTTTGCCTCCCTCACATGCACAAATTCCCCAGTGTGAGCTACAGAACTACACACAACTGAGTACCACAGTACACACCTGTAATCCCAGGTCAAGAGTTCAAAATCGTCCTTGCTACATAGTCAGCTGGAGGCCAGCGTGGGTTATATAAGCCCTGTCTAAAAGAATATTTTTTTCCAAGTAGGAGTGGTAGTGTATGTCTTTAATCCCCCCCCCCCAAAAAAAGCAGAGGCAGACAGTTCTTTGTGAATTTAGGGCCAGCCTGGCCTATGTAGCAAGTTCCTGGACAGCTAGGACTGCACAGAGAGATCTCCTCTCCAATAGAGAGAGAGGTCGGGGGGGGGAGAGAGGAGAGAGAGAAAAGGAGATGGTTCACAATGGCCTGTCCAGCTCCAGGTGACCTGACTTCCTCTTCTGGATTCTGTAGACACCTGCATTCATATGGGCACATACCCACAAAGAGACAGGTACACACATCATTTAAAGAAAATGTTAAATTTTTTCAATGTGCAAATCACCTAAAGCCACATAAAACTTGGGAACATTATTGTAGTCAGACAGTTGGATATGTATCCCTGAAGGCATGGGGAGGGTTGTATTTTGAAGTGCTTTATGAAGATAAATTTAAAAATACTTGGAATGCCTATCTATGGGAATAGCTCGGAATAAGGCTATGTGTTTCTGAACTTAACAAAACATGGGAGACACACTGAGACACAACCATGCAGAAAGCTGCAAGCAGCCACGGCACACACATGGTAGGACTCCTACATTCATATAGGTTCCTAGATTTGGAAGAAACAGTACACTGTGTGTCTGAGCCCTCTCTTGCTAAGAACATATTAATGTGGTGGGCTGGGAAGGGTCTGGGGAGGGAATGGAGAGGGTCTGGGGAGGGAATGGGGAGGGAATGGGGAAAGGCTGGGGAGGGGCTAGGGAGGGGTTGTGGAGAGGCTGGGGAGGGACGGGGAGGGTTGGGGAGGGGTTATGGAGGGGCTTGGGAGAGGCCGGGGAGGCAAAAGTCTACTTTTGCTTCTACCAGATCCTTTGTTGTTTAATTCACACATCTACATTCATGAGTGCATTCATGTATTGCTTTTATGTTTTTTAAACTTAAAATATAGACAAGAAGATTAGAATATTTTGTTATATTTTAAACAACAAACACACAGAGTGGCATATCGTGCTCTGCAGTGGCTTAGACATCGAAAATGAGTGAGGTGGGGCTGAGGAGGAGGCTCGGTGGGCTTGCCTCGGGAGCCTGGGGACCCCAGTTCAGTGTTTGGAGCTCATATAAAGACAAAAGGGAGGACTTGCTTCAGAGTTGTTCTCTGACCGCCGCATGGGTGCTGGGTGTGCATGCTCCTCCCATAATAATAGATACATATAAAAATAAAACGGGTGCATTGCTCTGCCTTCTCATTTATGTGTTCTCTCAATAAATATTGTTGAATTGTCTTGCCATTCTGCATGCTTGATATGAAAACTAGAGGAATATTGTATACAGAAAATTGTTTATTAAACCATTTCATCAGGGGCTATGGTCATCTCAAGTTGGCATAACAAAATACTAGAGAGTAGAGGGCTCATGTAATAGAAATTCATGTTCCTACAACTCTGAACATCTCTTCCCTTTGTAGATGGCCATATTGAGAGAGTGGGTACACATTCTCCATCTATATGGATTAGAGCTTCTATCTAGGAAGTTTGCTGGGTGGGGAGGGTGCAGAGCTGGGAAACACACTGGGTTGACTGACAATCTTATCTTAGAAGGTTAAAAACTGAACTACACATGTGTGTAGACCAGAGACCCACATCCTCCTCAATTGCTTTCAACACTGTTTTTTGAGACTGCATCTCTCACTGAACTCAGAGCCTGCCAATGGTGCTTGACTGGCTGGCTAGCAAGCTCTGGAGCTCTGCCTGTTTCTGTCTCTGAACTGAACTACTCATGTGTGATAGGCAGAAGTCAGGGTATTCATTTGGTATTTTAACATGTTTTTTTTTTTTTTTTTGGGAGGGAGGCAGTTGTCAAATTCATATTGTCATGGTTACAGAAGTACTTTATCCATTGTTCTAGCCCTCAAAGTGAACTTCTCAATTCTAAAATTTTATGTGTTTGAGTGTTTTCTCTGCATACATGTGTGTGGACTACATGCGTGAAGTACCTGCTGAGGCCAGAAGAGGGCGTCACACTTCTAGAACTAGAACTATAGATAGATGTGAGCCAGTACATGGGTGGTGGCAATCAAAACCCAGGTACTCTGGAAGAGCAGCTAGTGCTCTTCTCCTCAGAAGCCATCTTTCCAGGCCCCAAAATGTGCCATTGTATCCACCTGGCATTTCATCCATGTATGAAATGGGAGACAGTGAAGAGGAGAATAGATCAGGAAAGAGATTTAGAGCTGTGGCGGCACTGTGCCTCATTCCCTACTATGCATGTGTGTGTACATGTGTATAAGAATACATGTATATATGTGTGTGAGTACGCATGCACATATATGTGTATGTATATGCATGTATATGTTAATGTGTGTATATGTGCATAGATGTGTGTTGTGTGTATGCATATGTGTTTGTGTACATACATATATGTGTACATGTGCATGAGTGTGTAAGTATGTATGTGTGGGGAGGGGAGACAAAAGACATAGGAGACAAACTCATTCTTCTGCTCCCAGCACAGGCTTGCAAATGACAACCCAGTGTGGGGAAGAGCCATGCTGTGAAATAAAATTATAAAGCTTGATTATTACACAGAAATGGGCATTCATTCAGATTACCACACTACACCTATTGTTTGTCACTTCAAGTGACTCAGTGTGTCACAAGACTGAGCTTGAAGTGATGGGTGAGCCGGAGTTTTCATTCAGCGATAGACAGAGTAAACCCATGTGCAATCCTGATTAAAGAGAAAACTGGGCTCTGACTACATCATCCAACATGAAGCAAGAAGCCAAAGTGTAGAGTCCATGCAAAGGGAGGAGGGTGGTTTGGATGTGTGGGCTTCACAGAGATGACTGTGGCTTTTCCCATAAATGTGATCCTTGGGCAAGCAGGAGTCTGCCCAGGCCTAGCTGTGTTTGTGAACTTGGAGATTCACCAAGACCCCCTGGTGTGCCCTTTGTGGATGCCAAGGGTTTACGATGCTATATTTTGGAAGGTTTTTCCACTTTAAAATTGTGCCTTGGCACCTAAAGGATTAGTCTCCATCTATCTAGAAAATGAAGCTGTCTCGGTGGAATGCACATGAGAGTGCTTTGAGGTTTTGCTAACCCACAGTCCCAGGGGTTGCATGCATGCCTCTCTGCAGGTGTAGAGAGAGCATCTCAGAGATTGCAGATCCTCTCAGCACACTTCCCTGCTTCTGTTTCTTTACTCAAAATTCAGCTCAATGGTCTCCTTTGGGAAGCTTTTCTTACCTCTGAGGCCAGGTTGGTCGCTTCTTCCTAGGTGAACCATCAATCTCTGTTAAAGAATTTGTAAATACGATTTTTCTTATCTGCTCATCTGGCTCTCCAGATGATGACCAGTGCCCTGGAAGTAAGAAGCACTGTGCCTTGCTGGGTGTGTGGGTGCATATTTGCCATCCCCACACTCAGGAGGCAGAAGCAGGAGGATCATGGGTTTGCAGACTATCTGGGGTATGCAACAAAAAGTTATTTCAGGGCTGACAAGATGGTAGAGAAGGGAAAACACTTGTTTCTTAGGCATAGCTGACAGTGTTTGATCCCTGGAAACCACAAGTCTGCAGAGTAGTCAGTCCTCCCACTGCCACGAGTGAGGAATGTCACTCGCGCAACCTCCCTACCTAATGAGTAAGTGTAATTCTTAAAGAAATTGTCCCCCAAAACAAATGAAGCAAGCAAAAAAACAAAACCAAAGACCAAATGGCATATTTCACCCATTTAAAGATACGTATTCTCCTTTGCATGTTTCTGAAATTAAGATAGCTTCTGATGGATACCTTTAATTGGCAATCACATTTTCTTAGTGTTGCATACTTTTGTTACAGCTTCACAGAAAACATGTCTTACATTCGACAGTGACTTTGAACCAGTGAAATGTGCTGTGTCTAATCCACTGCTCTCACTGTAGCTTTTCACATGACCTACCATGGGGTAGGTGCTCAATAAATACAGGAAGTGAGAAGGTTTTTTGGGAGTCATGATGTAGTAAGTCCATCAAAGGATAGAGAAGCCATAGATTACTAGTAGGCTGTCCAGACTCTAAAGATCTTCCAGAACAATGGCGGGGATATATTGGATGTAGCTGCTGTGCTAGCTACATCCCTACAGTGTGTCATTGGTTCAAACCCCAAAGAATTTTATTTTATTTTATTTTACTAACATTGGCTGTCTAGAGCAGGCAGTCCTCTTTGATGGTAGCTGCCCTCACAGAGAACGACCTTTAGAAGTCAGATCCTTCTTCACTGGGTATCTTACTGCCTTAGGACCTCCCACCCTCTGATGGCACAAAATGTCTTTTAAATAAAAATGGTTTCTCCCTCTTTTTGAATCCTGTTTTCTTTTAATTATAGTCGATGGAGAAAGACCATGGCTGCTGGTGACATCTGGCCCAGGACTTACTGAACTAACAATGTTTGAGAGCCAGCTAAGGAACAAACACAGACAACTACGTTCTGGAACAAAAATAACAGACCCCCTGTTTGACTAACATTTCTACAACCATCAGGCTAATGACTTCCTGAATCCTGCAGCCGGCCTTGCACAAGCCCATCCCCTCACCGTGCTGCTCTGTTCACAAAACCCTAGCTGGTAATGAAAGAGGTCCAACAGTGTTCTTAGTGTCTCAGTCCCTCTCTGTTTGTAGAGAGAGTAATGTTTTTATTATGCCATTCCAGTTTAAATCTTTGCTTTGCCTGACTCCAGCCAGACTTAGTTCCTACCATGCCCCCACCCGTGCATCTAGGCAGAAGGGCAGTACAGTGTGGAGAGGCCTCTGTGTGGAAATGTTCCTACAGTCCCTGCTTACCCTATACTGCTGGGCCTCTGCTGTTGTCCACTGAAGGGCAAGGAAGGCTGGGGCCTGGAGGAAGTGGGATGTTGTAAAATAGACCATGGGCTGGACATCCCTGTGCCTACAACCTTGTCTGATGGAAATGGAGCATCTATTTTGATGGGCAGCTGCCTCTCTCTACCCCAGGGAGCCATTGGATGGCTGCCTACATCAGGTAGAGCTGTCTGCTTTTTGCTGCAAGTTTAATTTAAATGTGAGCTTTCAGTGATGTTAACCAAACATCTCTCAGTTGCAAGAGGCAGAATGCCAACTCTGACTGGTGTTAGGGAACATGGAAATACCCTAGTTAAGTGGAGCTGGGCTGAGGAGCTCAAATAATGTCAAGCCCACTCCTTCTGTTTCCTTTCCTCTCTACTTTTCCTGGGAAGGCCTTCCTTCACAGACAGCAGCAAGAGGTCTCAGTATGGCCTTCCAGCCCATGGTCTCAGAAAATGAAAACTTTCATTCTCATAGACGCTATTAATCTGTATCCCCTTCCCCAGGGAGGGTCACACGACCCAGGTAAGGATACGCAGAATCTTTTATTGGGGGAGGGTGTTCAGAACCTAGTCCACAACAAAATCTAAACTCACTTAAATATTTTGAGATTGTTTTTGTGATTCTTTTGTTTTTGTTCCTCCACACCCTCCTGTAGCTTAATTGCAAGGTTGGATGCAAGAGTGGACTTTGTAGGTGATAAACATGGTGTTGTTACAATATCAAAAGGTTGGACATGGCTGGGTCTAGGTGAGCAAATACCCTTCAGTGGAGAGCAGTGTGTGTGTGTGTGTGTGTGTGTGTGTATGTGTGTGCATGTGGTGTATATGTGTGTGTATATGTATGTGGTGTGTGTATGGTGTGTGTGTGTATGGTACATATGTGTATGGTGAATGTGTGTATGTGTATGCATGTGTGTGGTGTGT
>JADRCC010553544.1:0-10344 GCA_019843855.1 Hylomyscus alleni
GTGTGTGTGTGTGTGTGTGTGTGTGTACATGAGTGTGCTTGCAGACATGCACACTACATGTTGGAAGTCAGATGGTCACCTCAGGTGACAAGCTTTGTGTTTTGTATTTTGACAGTGTCCTTTCCTGGCACTGTGAGCTAGGCTAGCTGCCTAGCAAGCTGGAAGGATATCTGCCTGCCTACCTTTGTCTTTTTAGAGCTGTGATTACAGCAGGTGCCACAGGATTGGCTTTTATGTTGGTATTAAACCAAGACCTTCATGCTTGCAAAGCAAGAACTTTACCAAATGACATTTGTTTTGTCTGTCCAATCCTGATTTTAGTGTTCTTTAAGGACAATTATTTATGCACATATTGACATAATAAGGTAAATTTTGGTGTATATATATATATCACATATGTACTATATATTATTATATATACATATATGCACATATATATGTATATGTGGTATATATACTTTCTTACCACTCATATTAGTTACAATTTGCATGAGTGAAGTGAACAGTATCTTTACTAAAATACTTACATCAATCCTAAATTCCTAGACTTAATTTATAGTATTTGGAAGTATTCATTATTTTAATTTTTTAAAAATTGCTGAAGGTCTATCCTCCAAAAAGTGGTTGCTTCTAATAATTCATTTGACTTTACAGGCAACATGATGAATATAAAAAGAAAAGATGGTATATTTGTATAATGATTGCAATTATATGAAAACATAGGTCTGGTATAGGGCAAAGGAAATGACTACTGTTTTATGTTAGATTTGAGAGATGTTAGATTTTGTCCACTATAAACAGAATTATTAAGGGCTGGAATGTCACTTTGAAAGTAGGGTGCTTGCCTAGTGTGCAGGAAGCCCTAGGTTCAATCTCTAGCCTTACCTAAAACCGGTACAGGCCTTCGATCTCAGCACTCTAGCAGTGGTGACAGGGCGGGTGGTCAGACATGCAAGATCATCCTCCCAACTTGTGAGTTTCATGCCAGCCTGGGCTACAAGACACAGTGTCACAGAAAAACAAACAACAAATAGCACGACCTGGGAGACAGCGCCTTTGGTAGCGTGCTGGTTTTCTCGAGAACTGGAATTTGATCCCCGGTGCTGGGGAGGCAGAGAAATGGATGTCTGGGGCTCACTACCCAACCAGCTTGCTCTACTTGGTTGAGCTCCAGGCTTTCAAGAGACCAGAAATCATCTTCTGCCCTTCATGCATACCTGCCCATGTTCGTGTGCCAGCACATAGACACTCATACATGTGCACACACACACACACACATACACATACACACGCATGCACACATACACACACAAGTACACACACACACATACACACACACAACCAAAGAGCAGATTTTTTTATTAAATTATTATTTATTTTATGTATGTAAGTACACTGTAGTTGCCTTCAGATGCACCAGAAGAGGGCATCAGATCCCATTACAGATGGTTGTGAGCCACCCTGTGGTTGCTGGGAATTGAACTCAGAACCTCTAGAAGAGCAGTCAGTGCTCTTAACCACTGAGCCATCTCTCCAGCCCTCATTATTAAATTATTTTTAAAAACTAAAAACAAAGCTAAATTGAAACATGAATCGTCACTTAAACTAGGCAAAACAAATTTGAAGGATTCAGTTATCAGAATTTTCACTGGTCTTTGTCACAGCTTCTTGAAAAGAATTCCAGGTGTCCCTGGATTTGGAATGATCTGAGTTGTATAAAGGCTTGTCTGGCATTTGCCTGGTTATCAGCAAAGCCCAACTGACCTTTCTGTTCTCTCCGTGTCCAGGGATATTTTGCACCATCTCGCTCTGCACGTACGCTGCCAGTGTTTCCTATGACTTGAACCGGGTCCCGAAGTTAATTTACAGCCTGCCTCATGATGTGGAACATGGTTACAGCTGGTCTATCTTTTGTGCCTGGTGCAGTTTAGGTTTTATTGTGGCAGCTGGAGGTCTCTGCATCGCTTATCCGTTTATTAGCCGGACCAAGATTGCACATCTAAAGTCTGGCAGGGACTCCACGGTATGATTGTCTGCACCGAAGAAGGCCCAGTTATGGAGCGGAGTGGGTCTGAGTTCCATTAGGAACAGAACTGAATTCACATCAGGGTTCCAAGCACAAAGAGGTCTTCTACATTCCAACCTGTTGCCTGCAGCCCTTTCTGGATGACTGATAGAGAATCATGCAGAACTTCCCAACCTTTCTAAGGACAAGACAACTGTGGGTTCAAGTGCTTTAATGACTGCGCTTTGACTGTGGGAAGGGAGGAACCGCACTGCAGGACATTTGTAGGCATCAGAAAAGAGGAACGGCAATGGAAAAATTGTATGACTTCCATTTATTTCAGAAAGTTTGTATATAACAATTACCAGAGAGTCGTTTCTATTTGCAAGAGGATCCATAACAAAATGAGTATAATTTTCTTGCCACCGTGCCAGGCTTGTTGGATTTTAATGCAGCACCTTCAGAACTCAACCTGGTGGTGTCTTGTTGTGTCAGCATCTGATATTTGTGCATTTTTTGTGAATGTTCCTTGTCACAAGAGGATTCTCCTTCTGTTGCCTTATTATTCCTTTTAATGAACTGAAGTCCACTCTCTGTCTTTTACTGGAGTTCAAACGCATATGAATAACAGACCAACCGTGTAAGAGCTGATCTGTAACTATGCAGCATCATTTGATGTCTTCTCTGTTGTTTGGCTTGTGTCTCTTTATGTTAACTGGATTTCTGCATTAAATGACTGCCCCCTTGTTAATTTAGCTGTGCTTTTTTTCTGTCTTTTAGCTGGGTCAGTAAGTCTTTCCTAGATATAGGTCAACTGAGAACTCTGTTTTATGAACTGTTTTGTTTTCAATTATTATTTTTGTTTGTTTGTTTGGCTGGCTGGTTTGGTTTTTCAAGGCCAGGTCTTTCTATATAGTATGACCTCCAACTCACTGTCTAACCTAGGCTGGCCTTGAACTTGAAGCCATCCTCCTGCCTGGGCTTTCTGAGTGCTGGGATTACAGGTATGAGCCACCATGCCCAAATTACACTAAGCCTAATTGCTTTATGTGATTAAGCTGATCATTACTATTTTTCTTTTTGAAGCAATTATACATTTGCTATTGTTAGAAGATGTTGTTTTCAAAATTTCAAATATTAGGACTTAAATTTCATTATCTTATTTAAGTCTCCATTGATTTACAGCCTGCTAGTGTTCATTCAGTGATACACATCGGCCTTGCTTGGCCTTATGGGTTTTTCAACTTCATGTAGTTGTGCAACAGAAACACCTGGAAAGTTCTCCAGCAGTACAGTAAATCAAGGTCCAAAGGTGAGCATTAGCTTGAATTAACCAACCCAACCCAACCCAACCCAACCCAACCCAACCCAACCCAACACCTAGAAATCCTGACGTGCATCTAAGACGGAGAAGAGGGTGACTCACCTCCTAAGCTAGCTAACTTACCTGAACCGGGGCCCTGAGCTGGGCTGTGCTTGGAGTTTGTCCAGATGTTACTTTATCCATTTGTCTCAAAAGCTCTGCCAGACAGGGACTATTTCAGGGAAACTCAGGACCAAGGATAAAAACATTGGCTTCATTTTTTTTTCCCACTTAAAATCTTCCCACTGTGTTTTCTCATCTTCCAGTGGAGGGCTAGACACTAAGCTTTTCCTTCTTGTTCAAGACCAACTCCTGTTTCATGTGATGTTGTGTGATAAGATTCAGTAAATAGGGGGAAATCCTGCATCCTCGATGAGATTATTTCAGATTTTAATTTCACTGAAGAAACTTTATTCTTTAAAAGACCATCTTAGTGGCTGAAGATTTACCTCAGTCGGTAGAGTCTTTGCCTAGCACGTCAAAGCCCTGGGTTCAGTCCCTTTCACTTCATAGATTGGGCATAGTGGCACATGCCTCTCATCCCAGAACTTGAGGAGAGGCCAGAGGATCAGTTCAGGGTCGTATTTGACTACTACACAGTGAATTTGAGGCCAGCCTGGGCTACTACACAGTGAATTTGAGGCCAGCCTGGGCTACATTGAGACCATATCCAACAACAACACCTGACAAATTCGGTATTTAGAAAAAGAAAAACAATAATTTCTTCAAGAAAGAATGAAGTTTATTTCAAAATTCCGGTGCCCACACTGCATCCTGAGGGCAGCTGGGAAGAGGTAGTGATAACAAGAGCCCCTCCCCAAGTGCACACGCTTCTGAGGCCCCAGGCACATTCACATTCACGGTCTTTCCAGCCTATTTAACTAACCAGTCTCTCTAGATAAGATCAATGCATCTAGAAAGGGGCAATTATTTTCATTTATTACTTATGTGGGAATTTCTCAAAGCAGGAGAGTGCTTTCTTTGAAGTCTTTTTGAAAGATCCCCATAGAAAATGTCAGGACTCTTGAACATTTATATTCTAGCCACCAACAGCAGTGTCTGAGCGAGCTACTTTTGAAGTCTCTGAGACTCTTCCTAGTGGTATGAGGTGAGAATGGAAGAAAGCTTCGCCGTGGCGGAAGGTGGAAAGGGTCACACACCAGATAGATGCCTAGGAAGCTTGGGGAGCTCTCAGAATCCAAACAGGAGCTGGCAAGAGCCTTCCAGTTCTAAGAGCTGGGAGTATGGGCCTGATTCCCACTAAGAGCTTGAGCCTGGCCAAGATTCCCCCATTTCTGTTTATTGTCTGGGCAGCGAGTGAATGGTGTCAATATTGGGCATTTAGCTTCCATCTTGAGGCCCTCCTAGGGGTGATTCTTTAGCTGGTGCGTGAGCGAGACTGGTTGAGATGGCTGGACAGGACTCTGTGTGGGATGAAAAATTCTTGATATTCTCTGCTCGTTCACTGCCCTTTTTTTTATTGCATGTGTGTGGGAAGACTATTTCTTTGCCTCAGAGGATTTTGATGGGCAGTTAAGCAGAGGTAGCTGAGCTCATTTGAAGTGGGGACGGAGTGGGAAAGTCACAGGAGGGACTCCTTATGCTGGTATCGCCCAAGGGCACCCCAGAGACAGCAGAGGGAAGAGGAAGGTGACTAAGCTGTACCCTCCCTGCAGTATCGGGATGTCGGGGGATTCTGGGGCTCTTGGTATAAACCATATCTAAGAAGCATAAGACGTGTACACAGAAACCTACAAAGCACTGTACTCCTCTGAGTTCCATACATGGGCTTACATTAACAACTGCTGAATGGCTGGACGCACCCTTTAATCCTAGCACTTGGGAGGCAGAGGCAGATGGATTTCTGAGTTCAAGGCCAGCCTGGTCTACAGAGTGAATTCCAGGACAGCCAGGGCTACACAGGACAGAGAAACCCTGTCCTGAAAAACCACACACAGAACAAAACAAACAAAACCAAAACCCACTCATATCCCAAGATAAGATTCAAAAGCTGGAAGATAAGATTCAAAGGCTTGGAAGAGCCAGGCATGGTGGCGCATGCCTTTAATCCCAGCACTTGGGAGGCAGAGGCAGGCGGATTTCTGAGTTCGAGGCCAGCCTGGTCTAAAGTGAGTCCAGGACAGCCAGGGCTACACAGAGGAACCCTGTCTCGAAAAAACAAACAAGCAAACAAAGGCTTGGAAGAACCAAGCCTTGGTCAGGGACTTGTCAGAAGTGGCAGTAGTGGTCTTGAAAAGTCTAGTGACATTGACCCATCTGTTCGTATGTCTCTTTAGAACGTCCGTTGTTTCAGTCCTACAAGGTAAGGCTCTGAATGATGAGTGGATTTACAGAGCATCTGAGATTGCAGGCTGGAAAAAAAAAAATCACACCTACCTGCCACTTAGAGATAACATTTAGCAAAGAAGGCTTTAGCGGAAGCCGGCATGAGAGGGCTGCGGGATCCACACTGCCCCCCTTTTGAACTGCCTTGTCTGCAGTTCGCTTGCATTGTTAGAACCTCGACCACCCACTCTGAGGAAACCTGGCCTCTTTCTTTGGATCACCAGGCTCTTGAGAGTCAAGATTGTCAGAACATAATATTCCCCATAAAATTAATTACATATTTCAATAAATATTTCTGGAACACCTAATGTGAGCTGAGCGCTCTGCTGGACACTTGGAAAACACTGCGGCTGAAGAAAGGCTCTTGATGGTGTGAAGCTTGTGCTTCAGTAAAATGCAGTAAGTTAGAGATGGGTAAATCTAGACTTTCTCGTCCTAAATTTCCTAAGTAAAGAATTGAAGTAAATCAGACAGTTGTTTCCACAGGGTGCTTTTGAGTGACAATCACACCCTGGGCTGTGCGCATTCCCCCTGCACATTGTTCATATAGCTTACATGAATTATTTTGGAGATTAGACGGTGCGTCCTGAAGGGTTCCCATTGGAAATGGAGATAACAGCTGGTTCCTATTTAGGGGGACAGAAAGGCACCTGGGGACCTGAGAACAAGAGAGTGGAGGCCTGTGTGCCCTAGGGAAACTCAGTGGAAGAGGGCTGAGTATGTGGGGTACTCAGTGCCTGAACGCTGCCCCTAGGTCCACTCAGGCTGGTTCCCATGTGGAGGGCACCCACACCCCGGCTTCCTTTGTTTGAATATACACCTACCAAATGGCAAGCCTCTCAGATACTGTCCTTGAACAGGCTACACTGTCGCAGTCCCCTGGCTTGCCAATTATTCTTCGTGTGCAGATGACATGCGAACTGGCATTAACCAGACTCAAGACTCTTGCAAGACACAAAACTGCCTTGTTCCTGCCGCCGTGTCCAGTGTCTGGTTCACAGTAGGTGCCCTTAAAGCTCTGTGGAATCAATGAATGAATTCAGTGTCACAGATATAAATTCTCCTCCCTCAGGCAGACAGTGCTGACTCCCTTGATACCCATTTTAGGGAAGCTGTTAAAAATAGACAGTAGTATGATGAAGCCAAGTGCTATGAGAATATAGCTTGGTGAGCAAGTAAGCCTCATTAGGATAATTAAAGGGACTATTAACCCAAACTAACCCAGATAGAACTTGCATGTGTTATGAACAAAACACTATGGAACATTTATTTGATAGCTCAAACATTATTAAGTTAGTAACCTCAATATAACTCTACACCTCAATTTAAACCTTCCTGTTTATGTGAGGGAATTTTACCTCTCTAATTGGAATTCTGAGAGGGACGCTTCAGAAATAATTTCTTTTGAATGCAAATGGCTACGCTGACCAAGAACTCTTTTAAATTGCATTTGTATTTCTCCAGGGCTTTGTCCTTTGACCAGAAGGAGTGGAGGTTCTCTGTTCTGCAAAACAACCACAAATGGCTGCAGATGCCAAAGGCACCCAACTTCGTACTGGGAGTGTGGCTATTCAATATATTTCCTCTTTGTATGCAATCTATATTTTTGCAAACCTTCAAAGCCAGCATTTTAATTATTCTAAATTCGATGTTTGAGGTTGTCTGCCTGGAGAGACATAAGAGGAAAACAAATTGGTTAGCTATAAATTAAGATTTCTCTCTCTCTCTCTCTCTCTCTCTCTCTCTCTCTCTCTCTCTCTCTCTCTCTCTCTTTCTCTCCTTCTGTGTGTGTGCATGTCACATGCATGGGTGTGGATACATGGACCCATGTGCATGCAAGAAAAAGCCAGAGGAAGACATTGGACATTTACTTTGCTTGTTCTCTTCCTATTCCTTTGAGACAGGTCTCTCACAGGACCTGAAGCTCACTCAAGCTCCTGGGATCTGCTGGCCTCAGTCCTCAAAGGCTGGGGTTACACTTGTGTGAGACCATGCTTGGGTTTTATGTGGGTTCTTGGGATTCAAACTCTGGGCCTCATCCTGCACGGCAAGCTCTCTTACCCATGGGACTCATTCCCTCAGAATCCTCTTTCTTTCCTGATTGTGTGTGTGTGTGTGTGTGTGTGTGTGTGTGTGTGTCCTGCTTTCCTTCAGCATTTAGTGTTAAAGCAGTGCCTGCGTGTTTAGACTGCCATCGGTCTCCTTTGGGTCTCTAAGTGAACTCGTTGCCAGTAGGAAACAGAGAAGGTCAAGGGTCTGGCATAGAGAGAACAAAAGGTCAGTGGCAGAGCCCTGAGCCCAGCAAAGCTTTCCAGGCTGTCCTTAGTAGGTTGTTGCACTTTATTCTGGCAGTGGGAAGCAATTAAAGGGTTTAATGAGGGAGAATTATTTGCTTTCATTTCCAGCTTAGGAATATTAGAACTGCAGCTGGGTAGAAAAGGGATCAGAAGAGACCGAGACTAGCTCTGGCCTCGCAGGAGATGAGATAATGGCCTGGACTGGCAAGGAGAAGGGAGAGGAGTGGGAAGATACATTTCAGAGACGGCATTGACAAGACTGTCTAGTAAACTGGATGTAGGAGGAAGGATAGGAGGAAGTGTTGGGGGTAGATAAAGGGAACTTGTCTTAAGTACCGCCATTTTGACGGTACTTAAGGCTCCATTTTACCTAACCTGATCAATCCCCTCTCTCAGCAACAGTAGTTACCCAAAACTTACCCATTCAACAGTAGTTATGCAAAATATAATGCCTGTTCCTAATAACCAAAAGAAAGAATGAATTGGGAAAATGTAAGTGCTTGGGAAAATGCACTTACATTCAATGCCAGTTGACAATGGTGGAATGCTGGGGAAAGTCCCTAATCCTGGAGTTCTGATTGGTAAAAATTATAACAGTAACTTGGCTCAGACGCTTGCAGGTTTTATGCTTATAAACCCTGCTTCAGCCCCCACTCAGGGCTGCCAGAGGAAACAAGGCTTCTAAGCCCCTGTCTGGCTGCCTGGATCAATCAGCGACTCCGCCTATGTGGTGGGAATAATAACGATTTTGCTGTTTCACAAGCCCCTTCCTCACAGTGCACAGTGGACTCCGTGTAACAGAAGGGTCGTCACGGATGGTGCCTTTGGAAGCTTTTAGCACTAGATAATTTACTTAGGTTCTTAGCCTCTTCGCTTGGGTGTGGTAGCATGCACCTCTAATCCCAGTGACTGGGAGGGAAGGTCAAGGTCACCCTTGGCTACGTAGCACATTGGAGATATTAACGTGGATGACTGAGACCCAGTCTCCAAAAATAAATTAAACAAACAAACAAAAAACAAACTGACTTTCCCCCTTTTGTTGTAAGTCTAACCCGCCTTCCTCAGCCTCCTAAGGGATAGGGTTACTGGCACCTGCCACCACTTCAGGTTTGAGAAGCACTGGTGATTGAATGTAGGGTTTTGTGTATGTCAGGCAAGCACTCTACTAAGTGAGCTACATTCGTAGCCTGAATATTGTTGTTCTTATACCAAAAAAGAAAAGAAAAGGATAAAATAATCTGAAGAAAAAGGGAATAGATGAAGAAGAAAACATATTCAGTTTCATTGTGGGGTCTGGGTTACTGTCTTAGTTAGAGTTTACTGCTGTGAACAGACACCAAGGCAACTCTTAGAAGGACAACATTTAGTTGAGGCTGGCTTACAGGTTCAAAGGTTCAGTTTATTATCATCAAGGCAGGCACATGGTAGCATCCAGGCAGGCATGGTGCAAGAGGAGCTGAGAGTTCTACATCTGAAGGCTGCTAGCAGAATACTGGCTTCCAGGCAGCTAGGATGAGGGTCTTAAAGCCCACACCTGCAGTGACACAACTACTCCAACAGGCCCACACCTTCTAATAGTGCCACTCCCTGGGCTGAACATATATATACACCATCGCAGTTACATGGGATGGAATATATCCTGAACTTGATACATCGTGGAACTGAACACTGGGGCTGAGCATATGTTCCCAGCACTCTTCCTTTGTTGAACTTCCCCACCTTCTAGCCCATCAGCTTTCATTTCTAGATGATCTCTAGAAGCTGGCACTACAGGGCTGGAAATCATTGCTCAATATGTGAGACTGGCAAGATTTCAGCTCAGGCTCAAGGGAAATGCTTGTAATGATTGTGGGTAAATGATCATGAGTGGGAGAGGCAAGCATCCCATAGTGGTGACTTCCGTGCTCAGCTATACCCACTAGGCTCTAGGTCTTTGGCCAAGTGTTTCCCTCCTCCAAAGCTTACTAAAATTGTGAGAATGTACTCGGGTCATTGTGAAAATAATCCCTTTACCTAAAACAGTCAAGACTCTGACCTCCTTGAGTCTTGTGAGAGTCTAGGTGAACTATAGCCTCAGGTTTCTCCAAAAGGGATCTTTAGGTCCACACAGGACCTCTGTGCATTCTGTTCATGTGAATGTGTGGAGTGACACCCTCTGGGGATTCTAGAAAGTACACAGAGACTTGCAAGATTCCTAGAGGTATCATTAGACTCTGACAAGGAGGGCCTGGGCTCTCTCTGTTGACCATGTCCCTAAAACACAGTAGGTACTGCATCATCATAGCCAGATCTCTCTCTCTCTCTCTCTCTCTCTCTCTCTCTCTCTCTCTCTC
>JADRCC010553549.1:4564-19084 GCA_019843855.1 Hylomyscus alleni
TCGAGAGAGAGAGAGAGAGAGAGAGAGAGAGAGAGAGAGAGAGAGAGAAACTTAGTGAATTAGCTAAACACAGGACAACCCCCAAAAGCCTGGTGAACAGACAGACATCCATGTGCTTAGTTTCCCACTGGATAAGAATCTCTTATTCCTGTATGCAGGGAGCTCATCTGAGCTGAGTCCTGGGACCGAGGTTTAAAAGGCTGCCTAATGTACCATTTCTATTGAATTTTAACAAAGGTCTTTGTAACCAACAAGCTGCCTTGCCAAGTAAAGCACATGGAGACATTAGGGATACGAACAAAATGCTTGTCTTCCATCTGCTGACTCATCAGGTCTGCAGTGGGACTTCACAGAGCTGACACATTTCTGGAAGCATGAAGTTTTCCCTCTTCCTTATTTGGAGATTCCAAGCAGATGCAACCCAGCAGAGTGCTAACCCTACAAGCAGGGTTAGATGATTGTTTCCTCTGGAGACAAGTCATTTATGACCAATTCAACTTTCTCTGAAAGGTGGTTTTAAGGAAAACTGAGGGAAAATAATGGCCAATACCAAGGAAGAATAGCAGATACTCTCAACGGTTTGCTTTCTAATCACCAACAGGATCAGTCCTGGAAATCACAAAACAATTGAGGAGAAAAAAAGAAGTGCCTGACTCGATCTTTAATGATATTTTTCTTTCAGTCTTTTTGAATAGAGGATGACAAGCAGCTTAAAGCATCATCCTAAAGATGATTGTGGCAGCCTGAGAAACGTGTGCATGGCCCTTAGAATCCATGCTTCCACCCTCTGTGGATTGCCTCTCCCAGGCTCTGTTTTGCAGTTTTCTGGATCCTGAAATGCAGAGGTCGGAGGCCATCTCGTTGGTTTGTTGTCTTGTCAAGGCAAGAACAACAAAGGTATGTGTGTTTCATCTAAGAGAATTTTCAGTCTTCCTAGGGAAACTTACTTCTAGAGATCCCATAAAGCCTTTGGGGGCGTGCCTGTGCAACTTAAACCATCATGCCTTGCTTCTAATTGAAATGCAGAAGCTGGGTTTTAAGATATACACTTGGCTTTCTCTAAGTGGACACCTGAGGCCGCTTCTCGTTGGTAAGGCTTTGTTTTCCATCACTCCTTCTGTGACCCCTGGATAATGTTTAACATTTCTTTCTAGAAATATCTTTCTGCTGCCACCAGATCTTTCGTGTTTCTCCCTTCCCGGTACTGAGTAGACATGCCCTATTGTTTATCCCTGGGTTCCAAACTCCCTTGTGAGACATACAGTAGAGGGAGGTATATATAGCTCTATTCTAAAATATTAAGTTACAAGATAAATCAACTATGGTACTGGCCTGAGAAGCAACAGAATCAGGATAGTAGCAGAGTCAGACCCCTGGCTCATACTCTGGTATCTGAAGTCACCCCAGTCAGAGTGTGTAAATGTGATCCCCATGAAAATGACTTCAGTGGAACAACAGAGAGATGCAGAATGCCAGCCCCACTCTAGACTCAATGGATCGCATCTTCATAGGCTAAGCCCAGTGACCTCTGAACCTAACTGTGTCTGAGGGAGGTTGCTTTACCCTCTTACACTCCCTTAGTTGGGCAGGCTTTCTTACATTTCTGACTTCTAATTTCCCAGATGGAGATCTCCACTGCTTACATTTCTAGGATGCCATGCCTCAGTTTCTTAAAGAACAAAAACAAAAACCCTAATTCCCCCTTGAGTCCTACCCCCAGAAGCCACCCTCCTCCCCATCTGACAAGTTACCTTTTCAGTGTCTTCCGTTAGAATCCGTTATGAAGCCCCTCGTGTAAACAACATCTTGGGAGGGACGAAGATCTATTTTTGAAAGTGTGAAAGGGAGAAATGAGCCAAATGCGTTGAGCAGATGTCAGCAGCACCATGACCAAGACCACCAGAGGGGAGGGACACTGTACAAGAGTAATTGGCCTCTTTCCCTTGCCACTATTCAAGTCCAGCCCTCCCTCTACAAATGGCACTCCTGACTAGTACTATAGAGCCAAGCCATTCACTATCTATACCTCTTGTAGGAACGACGATGTCTAGGGAAAGGTCTCTTGCCAACTTAATCTCAAAGAATAGTATAGAATTTGGTTGACTATTACCACCCAAGAGGCAAATAATAGGGTAAGGTTAGTGAGTCTTGATCATTTTAGGGTTGGTGTCTATTTCCATTCTCAAAAATCACTTAAAGAAGATGATTCTCACCTAAGAAACAAGTTTATGTCTCAAAGACATGGTTGCTTCAATTAGCTACAGATAAATAACCTCTGACAGGAAAGTAGTTTTCATGTTAAGAAGTGCATTGCTTCCTCTAGTACCTTGGCTGCCTGTCTGATGTCATCACCTAATGTGCTCAAGAGAAGGAGAGATGTCATCATGATGACATATAGAGTGAACCAAATGTCCTGGTTTGTGTGGGACAATCTTGGTTTACACCCTTTGTCCTAATGTAATCATTATTATCATTACAAAACCTTCCCAGTTCAGATGGCATAACTCTTACATGATCTTTATACTCAATAGCAAAGGCATCCAGCAAAAATCAAGAGGACAGGACAGAGATTACTTTCCTGCCCATGATTCTGTCCATGGGCAAATAACTGCTTTTATGACTTATTTTCCTGTTCTTCTGAGACAAGCTATGGAAGAAAAAAAAAAAAAACATTCTCTCTGACAAAAGAGTCTACTCTCTGTCCCTGGGTTTCATGAACTAAACATATAGGCCATTGCCTTAAGATGCCACACCCCAGGATGGAGACCTCAGCTCTAGACAGATTTTGCTGATCAAGAAAGAATGCTTGAACCAAGAAGGAGAATTTAGATAGCTTTCCAATCTTACACATTTTGGATTTTCCAATACAATGCAATGTTAAATTTGAATAGGAGAGGCTGGTCATACAGCCCGATGTGTTGGGTAGAAATTGGGCCCAGAAGTACTCTTCCAATGCTGCTTGTTGGAGACGTAAACCTGGGGAAGTGTCTGGTCTCCTCTTGTTTTGAGCCAGAGCAAAGATAGAGCTATCACACAGGAGTGCTCTAAAGGTTGACCAAGAGAAAGACTTTTTAATGAATATCTCATGTGAGGGACTAGCTTGACATAATGGTACTGACAGGAACAACAAGGTCTGTCATCTCCTTTGCTTTTCATTATGTCTTGCTTTTTTTTCCTCAACAACAGTTATGTTTCCTAGCAAGTTTCAAAATGTAAAATCATAACATATTTCATTCTAAACATATCAGAAACATCCTCAAGTAACAGAATAGCCTTTGACACTCTCAGAAATTAATGAGATTATAAACACTTCAGTTAACAACAGGTTAAAGAAACATATCATTGGTTAAATTGTTGCCTTAAACTTTTGCTTTTTTTACTTATATTGGATATTAATTTATTCTTCATACAAAATATGAACAATGAGCTTCTATATTGCTTCAATTGGCTTTTTTTTACAAACATTGTGTGTAAGAGAAATAAATGCATACCACAAAATGAGTAAAAAGTACTAAGTTACACAGTCTTAAATGATAAAAGAGAATAATACAAAATAATGTGTACACTAAGGCTATCCCTATGTAAAATAATGAACTCTAATTCTAAAATGAACTAACTAGTTACATCAAGATGGTGAGATTATGAGTGGATTTTCAAAATAGAATTTCTATACTTTTTCAATTAAAATAGAATATTTCCCAAAAAGACACACCAAATCTTGTTTCTAGTTTCTGCTAGATGCCCACACTGGGGCATGGCTCTTTGGTTCAAATTGCCTAACTTGATGCTAGTTTAGGAAGGATCTTATCTCCATTTGTGTAGTATGCTGTGTTCAGCTCCACGGGTAGGGACCACGTGGTAGCCATCTGGATTGTTAATTGCTGATGGTAAAAAAAATCCCAAGGAAGACATAAGCAGAAAAAGGAGCAATACTTCCTGGTTAGAACCAAATTCAAACCAGAGATCTTAATGCACCAGACTCTGAACTGTACCCATATTCCAAGCTATTCACTAGCTTGGAATATGGGTACTATCAATAGTTGTAGGAAAAACAGTCCTTCCTCTTATTTAAAATATTATAGAATATGCTGTTCCACAAACAGTCTCCAAAATGTGTTTTTAGTAAGTTCTACAGGAGAAGCATCTAAATGTTAAGTAGGTAACAGACATTGGTTGGGCCAGTGGAAACCCAGAACACACACAGGTTTCTCTCATTCTTCAAGGCACAGACACCTATCATTGAGATCAGCGCTGCTTCAGGTTAAGTTCACAAGGGATGCATATAAAACTTCCAAATGCATTTATGATATTTCTCTGAAGAACTTACTTGGACCTGAGAGAACATTTAGATGAGGCTCTGGGATTTAATGACACCTATCAAGTGTGGCAGAGCACTTGTGTTTCACAAATGCGGCATTCCACATCTTTAACTGGGCCCAACTCCCTGTAACCAGTTTTAAATCCCTCCGTAGGTCAAGAATTAACTTTCAAAAGTAAAACAAATGTCATCCAATAGAAAAATGAACGTGTACGTGGTTCTTTCAGGCAGGATATAAAGCCTTGACTTGGGTTTCTCCAAGGTTTTAAAGAAAGGCACACCAGCCTGATCCTAGGAATCCTAGATGCACTTACATTAACCTGTGTTTCTGAAAAGCACACTGAATGGAGGGTGACAATATCCAAACAGGGATGGAAATAGTCCTCTATTATCTCCTGCTTCAAATGATTCTTTCTTAATATAAAAGTTTAGTGTACTCTTCTTTTCTATTTAAAGCATATCACAGAGAGAGACAGACAGAGAGAGAGACAGACAGACAGACATTGGAATATATAGGAAGTACAAAGAGAGTAGGAACTACTGGGGATCTAAAGAAAGCCCTAACAAAGTACCCCTAACTCCTAACCCCATAACCCCTAACAAAGTAGGGTTATGAAAGCGATTAAAACAAGCTTCTCTGTTGCTGAATGTTCCTCCTTCCCTCCTGTCTCACTTCTCTCCTCCTCCTCCTCCATCCATCCCTGTCTCACCCCTCCTCCCTCCCACCCCCATCCTTTCCTTGTCATTCAAAATCAGATTAATTGTGAAGAGTGCTTTTAGTCCTACATTTGGAGCATTACACGTTGATTCCCTACTTGGCCATAACACAGCAAATGTGTCTTAAATGGGACACTTTTGTTCCAGAGTGGTTCCAAGAGGGCCCTCGGGCACCGTTTACAAAGGATCTGTTCGTTTATATTCTTTCCCAGTTTTGCAGCCTTGGCAAGAATTCCTGAGTCCAGGAGAGGACTGCTGAGAGCTGCCCCTCTCTCTTCTGCCCCAAACCCTGTTCCTGGGGCAACTAGCAATCTCTTGGAAAAATGTGTGGATGCCAGCAAGTTGAATGTCTCTGAAGAGGTTTAACCCATTAAGAAATGTCAGCCGGCTGCAAAAGCAGCCTTGAGAGTGGATGGGCTGAGAAGCATGTGGAAGTGGAGCAAGAGAGAGTGGGCCAGTCATTCACCTGTACGGAGAGGCTGTCCCCCAGGAGAGATAATCGGTGGGTCTGGGAGCAGGACGAGGTACGATGGGTTGCTCCACAGCAGTCACATCTCCTGAGTAGGACTTGAGGAGAGAAGCGTTTTTATTGGCCAGCATGGCTCGCTCGTTCCTGCGGAACTTGGCTCTTCGGTTCTGAAACCACACCTGGAACATTGTTGCGAGGGGAGAAAGACGTCAAGAGGGAGAGGAAAAATGAAGAAAAATAGGTTACATGAATGAAAGTTTGGTTGAATTTTACTATATAATGCCACCTCGAGAAAGGTACAAGATGGGTCTAGATCCCTTCCTAAAATCATAGAAATCCTGCAATGTTGTACTTCCCCAACAGGCAATGAGTTTTAGAGTTAAACCTCTGTATTGGTAGAATACTTCAGGGGTAGAGCTTAGCCTATAAGAGGCCTGGCACAAAAGGAACATGAAATACTTGTAGTAATTAAGAATCCAGAGATGGGAATCTATGAACATTCCAGGAGACAATAAAATGTTGGCTATAAACCCTGTTGTAATTATATTTAATAAAATTAGAATTTCCTTAGATGTTGGCAATGGGTCCAATAGATCTTTTTCTAAGGGTATTTTAAAGATTCTTCAAATTTTTCATCAGCTTTCATCGTATTTCTTATTTAAAGAAAACCCTCTATCATCCCCCCCAACACCTTCTGGCAAAGATTAAGAAGAAAATTATTCATAGAAAAGGTGCAGGAAAAACCATAGGGGGAGTGAAGGTGCAACAAAAGAAAAAGAACCACTAAAGAGTGCTCCAATAAACTGGCGACCCTGATGGAAGCCCAACCAAATGGGGACTCTGTGGACCAAGACTAAGGGAGGACAGTTGCTCAGGTGTATCTCTCCTCAAGGGTGTATCTGTACAGTGGGTCCTGGCTATTAGGTCTGGTCACTTCTACCATATTGAACCAGACAGGGAAACCTATTTACATTCTATAAAGGAACTCTCAGCAGGGAGGAAAAGACAAACAAACCAACAAACACACCAGGCACTAGCCCTGAGAATTCAGTTGGAGGACATTTATTTGTACATCTCAAGGAATGGGCATAGCCTGACAGGATCTGTGACAGCTAATTACAAACTCTTTTTTTTAAGATTTATTTATTATTATAAATAGGTACACTATAGCTGTCTTCAGATGCACCAGAAGAGGGTGTCAGATCTCATTAAAGGTGGTTGTGAGCCACCATGTGGTTGATGGGATTTGAACTCAGAACCTTCAGAAGAGCAGTGCTCTTACCCACTGAGCCATCTCGCCTTGATACTAGGGCTAGTAACCTACATTGGGACTTACACTATTTCTAGTTAGCATGATAATTCTGCATGTTGGGTTTTATCATTTCTACTCTAAAGTTGAAGAAATGTGTCCAGTGAAATATAATCCTGAAGTTCCTGCAAATAATAACTGCATTTATTTTTACTTAAGGGTGTCTAATCCATGACCATACAATTCTTCCAGACTGCAATATGATTTTATCTATTCATTATATTCATTCAAGAGCACGCTATGGAGTGCTCACTAGAGTGTAGACCTTGTACTAAATGTGGGAAGACAGAGATGATGAGAAGTTATTGACTGCTCTCAAACAGTTCAAAGTTTGTTAAAGCCTGATGTGTACATACATCTAAATATGTAAACCAAATATTTTTGGTCAAGTTTTAGAAAGTATGATGGTGTGGAGGAATAAATTGCTCTAGGGGACAAGATTTACCTAAAATGCCATGTGCCTATTATCCCCCATAGAATTGTGCAGCATGCAGACCTGAACAGAAATCAGCCAAGGTGGTTTTAGACACTTTCTCCCTATCTGTCCAGTCCTCAGATCTTTCATTTGTAATATGAACACACATCGTCATTAGAGTTACCACTTTAAATGTAAATATAACCAATGCCTTGCTTGATACCCTCTACAGTCTTCCTACTGAAAACTAAGCTGAAAATTTCTTAACACACATACACACACAAATCACTGTTCAAGAATTAGCTCTCAGTTTATCAGAAAGCCACACTACTTTTTAGTGTGTCTTGGGCTCATGACTATCAGAGATACAAAACAGGAGATGAGTGTTCACCACGTAGAGTGACACTAGACATTCACTCTATTGTAGTATTCCTTCTCTCTGCCCAGGTTTCAAACCCAAGATGTTATTGTAACACCACTTCCACTGTGAAGCATTAATAGTGAAAGGTATGTGACAGTAAGGTGTAAAAGAATTGGATAAAAAGGCCAACTATCCTATATTAAGGATTTATCCTCAAACTGTTATTTAATTTGTTACTCTGTCTTGTGGTTGATTAGATGACTAACATGGTTACAAGTAGTTTTGAGTTGGTTCACAGTGTAGAGGTAATAAGAGAATAAGAGAATAACTCCACCCCTTTCCCTGGGTAGAGTGGATCATTCTTTCCTCTACCCAATAGAAAGTACTTTCCTAAAGGTATTCAGTTTGGTTTTTTAAGATGCCATTCTACCCAAAGCAACACAGTAAAGATCTGAAGCCCATTGTTATACTTTATTTTCATCGCCCATATCAGTTCCAGCTCCGGCCCCAAACCTACAATTTGTATTCACAAACAATGTTCAGAGACGTGACACTGTGGAAGGGATGCTTGGTGCCTGCCAATCAAAGCATGAGTTACCTGCACTCTGGCCTCAGTGAGGTTCACCCGACGTGCGAGATCTTCTCGTACGAAAGCATCCGGGTAATGTGTCCGCTCGAAGACACGCTCCAAGGCCTGCAGCTGGCTGCTGTTGAAGGTTGTCCTGTTTCTCCGTTGCTTTCTCTTCTTCTTCTCCTCAGAGTTCAACTGATCATCTGGAATGAAATTGATGATAAGGAAGAAAGGTCACTCTAGGGATCCCAGGTGGCCTGTATTTACTGCCATCTATAATGAGCGATTGCTTCTTTTGCTCACATTCTTAGCAAAGTACTGCAGTCAAATGCCATTTTTCTTATACAAATGCCAGCAAGAGCCAAGAATCCGCCTCAGTTCTGAGGCCTCATTATTGCACCTCTATGTAAGATTAGGCCTGAGATGGCTGTCTGGAGAATATTACTTGCAGCTCATGGAAGTCTGTTCTGTAAAAGAGGGCTAAAGGGAAAAATCTCTCTTGTCCATTTTCTCTGCATTTCACCAGAGACGGGGAAAGAAAAGTAAGTCTTACTTTACCTCACTCCCTTAGCCTCTGTGATGTGTTCATTTACAAAGTTTCATCGCACGATATACCAGCTACTCTCTACAGCACAGACACATAGTCACAAACGTACAGTATACAGGAAAGAGACTTCAGACCGAATCAGAAAGGTTCCCATTTTAAATGTCCTCCTTAAACGCAGCGACTGACTCACAGCAACGTTCATTAAAAACTCCACACCTTGCCGTGACCCAAACAGGCTTTAGCTTCGATCAAGGTTAGGTCTAGGAACGGGATCAGGAACCCAAGCAACCATTACTGAGAAGACACAAGAATGAGGAGCTGTTCCCTGAAACGGTTGCACCCCACATTGAGATATAGGGCCCTGAGGACTGAGGGACCTTTGGAGAAAAAAAATCACATCTCTGAATTTTTACCTGCAGAGGTCCTTCTTGAGTTAGATCTGGATTACCCCTAAGCCATCTTGGTGTGCCAATCATTCAGAGAGCAAAATGCCCCCATCGGAGAGTAGTGTGGGCCTGTCCTGAAACCCCTCCCAGCCCCAGTACCAGATATGCTAATACCACCATCAAACAATTATCGCAGAGGCTTGAACTCCCAGAGCCCCTATGGGTCATACATGTTCGTTTATGGCACACACTGCCCAGAGAGGCTCAGTCCCAAGCAAATCACAAGGAGTAGAGATAAGGGTAGAGGGGAAATTGTATATTTGCTCCATTTTTAACAAAAAGGAGCTCTTAGCTCTTTGTTTCTAGAACATCTAATCAATTTCCTGTGAGTGAAAACACACAGCACTCTCAACGAAGTTGCTAGCAAGAATCAAGTTGTCTTACCCACAGCCAATTCGGCTGTGATATCCTTGTTCCCACAAAGCGACAAATTAGAGCCTGCTCTACATTTGTGTTTGGGTTCAAAGTGCAGGTTAGATTGGGGACTCCTGCCGAGCAGATCGCTAGGTGCCTGATGACGCCAAGACTCCTTCCCTTTTAGGCTCCTCCTGGACTTAGAGCAGATATTGTATATTGTCCTTGGTAATTAAAGACCCAGATACTATAAACACTGGCAATTTTTTCCCCCACAGGAAACATGAAACTTCTTTTGTCTTCAGAAAAGTGTTTCTGAAGGGAAAAAAAGGTGTTAGACCTTACACAATTTTTCAAAGAAAGAAATTACTATCATTCCCAGATTGATAGATGCAGGAGTTGACTATCATTCCTGATTGATGGTGCAGGAGTTGACTATCATTCCCTGATTGGTAGATGAAGGAGCTCCATTAATCCTCTCTTTTCATGATGCTATTGCACCCTAACGGAGCTTCTGTCGTGCTCTACTGAGACTCTCAGATCAGCCTCATTTTGATGATGGAGCCATTTGAGTCATAATTTTCAAGATCTCTCAGCCGGGCATGGTGGCGCAGGCCTTTAATCCCAGCACTTGGGAGGCAGAGGCAGGCGGATTTCTGAGTTTGAGGCCAGCCTAGTCTACAGAGTGAGCTCCAGGACAGCCAGGGCTATATAGAGAAACCCTGTCTCTCTAGGCCTAGAACATCCTAGCTAGCATGACTACATCCTTTACCTATTCAAAAAATTAGCTGACCATCAACACTGTAATTCAAACATGTAGGACTGAACATCATTTAGGATATACAGTCTCCTCCCTGTTCAGTTGTTTGGAAGCATTTGTATTGTTCTTTTTTCTTCTTCTTCATACTAGATCTCTTGAACACAGTTCTGTATGCCTAGTTCTTCTGGCATCTCTTGGTCTTCAAGGGCTTTGAGACAATACCTTATTATGAATGTCATGTTTCCATAAAACATGAATCTGCAAAAAGTCCTTAGCTTCTATACTTTTCTAAATTTGAGACCAATCAGACCACAGGTTACTATTATTATTTTTTTTGTCAAATAAAGAAAACACCAGGTTAAGCAAATACTCCAAGATTTTTCTTCACTCAGAATTCCCTTTTCTGCATAACCACAAGTCCCATACCCTTTGTTCTGTCTTGTAATCCTGTTTCTTCTTGTTCTGCCAAACTCTGATCAAGATCAAGAATACTTTTCTGTCTTGTTCTTAGCACTACAACCTGCCCCCATCATCTCTCAGTAGTTCTTTGAGATCTCCCACTGTTGACTGAAATTCCACTGACTGTCCACTACAAAACCACCAACTCCCCTGACGTGGGAGTAAGGGAAACAAAGGATTATAGTTTATGACACGGAATAAATAGCAACGATGATCTGAAGTGATTCCAGCAAGAGTCTCCCAGTGAATGTTCTTGGTCTTTTTTTAAACAAATGAAAACATCAGTTCAGATCATATTGAAGGTGAGAAAAGACATGCAGATCACAAGAGTCCCAGGAGCCTGGCTCTGGCAAATGTCCTTCAAAATCCAAGTCAAATGGAAAGAGACGACGAGTAGGCAGCGAAGCAGCTGGAGCGGCAGCCCATTGGTTCATCTGTCTTTGCTCACTGCTCACAGCCTGAGAGTTTTCCCTACCACTGAAGAACAGGACCCAGCACAGTGTCTTCCACAGCAGGAGAGGATAAATAAACGCTGCTGCTGCTGAAGTTTACAAATTCAGAGCTCTGAGTAAGCACAGTGAGGGCTTATCATAGCAGGAGAGTCATCTTTCTGCTAGACCAGCTACAGTGAAGACTAATTTCAAATTACGTGGTTCAAAGGCATTAGTATCCAAATGACTGATGGAATGGACCCCACTTTTAGTCATCCTGAAGGGATTGGGATTTACTAAGCATTGGAATAACCAGGAATTGTGAAGACATTTTTACAAAAAAAAAGAGATCATATGTAAATCCAAGATAGTTATGGATTTTACAGGTTTGGTATTTGAATGCATCACAAGTATACAGTTATTGCCAGTTTCTGGATGAAACGACTAAACTGGCTCAATGGACAGGTGCAATCTCACTTAGTATCCTAAGATTCTGGCACCAAACACAATGCAAGAAATTCCCTAATCTGTCCCCTTCATTTTGCAGATGAGGTAAGGATCGAGCAGAACAAAGTGATGTGCCTGAAATAACAATGACATTTTGAGATTTCTAGACAGAACTGGGGGCCAGGACACCCAATTCGATTCCGTTCTTAAGTGCAAATACAGGGCTGTGCAAGAGAGGAACACAAAGACATCAGCAAGGAAAGCAATCCTAGCCATGAAAATGACTCATGGGAAATGAGTTCTCATGCTAGCTGTTATAAAAATAGGATAAGGCAGGTGTGTGAACAAGAATCAATGTATCATGGACTATTCCTGCCAGAATGTCCATATGTGCATCTTTAGGAGCTGTTTAAGTCAGATATCCCGTGCTTTCTTTCTCAGTTGCCTCCCTAAATACCTGTGGTTATTTACACACAACGGAACACCTCCACCTTCCATCTCCCCCCCCCCCACCGGAATACATGGGCACACTTCTCTTCCATTTTAAAGAACACATTAAAATCAATGTGTCCTAGGAAGCCCATCTCATGTTTAGCTTCCTGTGGTAGGACTTGACCAATAGTTTCAGCCCATATTGACCTATCCCTTTCTAAAACTCCATATATATGTTACTATTTTATCAAATACTATGTAAAAATTATAGCCCAGTCTAGACCCTCTAAATGTATGTAGCAGCAGATGTGCAGTTTGGTCTTTATGTGAGTCCCCTCCAACAACTAGAGCTAGAGATATCCCTGAATTCATTGTCTGCCCATGGATCCTGTTCCCCTAACTGGGCTACCTTGTCTGGGCTCAGCGAGAGAGGATACCCCTAGTCCTTCAGTGTGGAGGTGGAGGCCTGGGGGGGGTGGCTAATATAGGGATATAAAGTGATAAATTAATTAGTTAGTTAATTAAATTAAAACATTTCAATCCAATTCTTTCTGGGTGGGCATTTTCTTGACTTTGTGCATTCAGTTGTTGCTATGAGAGAGATAAGGCAGCATAGATGAGCTGGTGATAAATGTTGGAAGATTGGACCTATACTGTCATATAGAAGCAGGACCAAGAGTTAGAGCCACCCTACCCCGACACACACACACACACACACACACACACACACACACACACACACATACACACACACACACACACACACACACACACACACACACACACATACACACACGATTAAAGGGCTCAGTGAGTCCTGAATTCTGATGATTCTTTTAATAGTGAAAGCAACTAGTTAGGTTAGAACTATCTTTGTTTCTGGGTAATTTTAAATACAAAAGGAAAAAAATAAACCTTTTATAGAGAGTCTTCTCGGATCCAGGCACAGGAAAAGACTTGGGGTCTTGTTTCTTTGTAAATGGAGAGCTCCATCCTTTGGTTTCATCTCTTATGCGAAAAGCATCTTTGAAATGAATGAGTAATTTAAATAATCAGAAGTACATATGAGTCAGAAATGCTAAAAAGAGTAGTGTTTTCAGTGGGTCGGAGTATAGGGACCAGAAACACTTGCAAGGTAACTTTGTGTATACATACGTGGGTTGGAAAGAAACCACTAACACTCATCCTGGCTGTAGCGTAAAGTTCACTCTGTATTCTGTACAGGCTGCTGACATTTCACTAGAGGTAGGGTAAAGAAAGCAGGAAGCACCAAGACCAGGCAGCTATGGTAACCCCTACTTAGTAAGACCTTGCACCCCGCTCCATGCCGTCTCTGACCTGCTATGCTACATCCAATAGGAGGATCCTCTGAGGTCCAAGATCAGGGGTCAGCCCAGTGTAATTTAAAGGTACAGTAAAAATATATTTTAGGAAGAAAATCGCAGTAAAAATGTGTTCCCTATGCCCGAGTCACATCAATTTGGGAAGAAATCTGATGCAAGAAGATAAAATGCCAACTTCGGTAGCAGAAACCAACCACCACATCAAAGCTAGTCGTCTGTCTCTGGGTTGAAATCATGGCAGGCAACCGGATCTGAAGTGCAGACCGCTGATCACTTTATGGGCATTGAAGAATGTTTTCAAAGCAATTTATATTGCACAACAGCTACTTACTTTAATGGGATTTGTGTGGTTCGGGCCCTGTAACCTTTAGAAAATTGAAAGGGAGTGTAATTGCAAAAGCCACTAAGAACCGTTTTGCTTAGATTGCCAGGCCTATGAAAAGCATGAACACAACTGTGGTGCTCATTAGCATTTCTCTGAGTACACTTAGCTTTAACTGAAATTGGAACAGCATCCTTCTAATATGTGCCCTGATAAGTGGCTTGGGTACCACTTAACGGGAGGCACTGTTGCAATGCAAACTGAGCTTAGCTGTTTATCACAGTGACCAAAGCCAGGTTTAGCATCATGGTGCTTTCATGGCCCTCCATCACTGAATCTCATCCGCTCTGACAAAGATGCAGCTATTCTATCATTATAGATAAATGATGACCTTAGAGCTGCCAGGCCCACACGGTGTGGTGAAATTAGACGTGTATTTTTCTTTACCATCAAGTTGGCATGTATTTGACTTAATTTTGTTAGGTATTAATCTAAGTCTTACAAAAATGATATTAAGCCATGTAAAGTGTGATTGTTCTTTAGAGAAAAAAGAATGTTCTAAACACCTGAAAAGGGGGTGCGTTAGGGTGGGACTGGAGAGATGACTCCATGGTTAACATGGTCTTCTTGCACAAGACCAGAGTTACCAGGACCCACATCAGGTAACTCATAACCACCCATAACTTGAGCTCCATGGAATCTGATGCCCTCTTCTGGCCTCCACATGTCCACAGGCACCTGCTCTCACAAGCACACACAAACACACACACACACAAACACAAACACACATACACACAAACACACATACACACACATACA
>JADRCC010553553.1:0-17199 GCA_019843855.1 Hylomyscus alleni
GGCTTCAATAAAATACTTTTTTCTTTCAACAGGGAAAGATATCAGGGCACAGTTACAATCAAAAGTAAAAATCAAACTCCAACTGTCTTGGATCCAACTCATGATCTTCTGGGCTCCTCCAAGGGCTTGGGTCACTTCTCCAGCTCTGCCCTTTGTAGCACACAGTTTGTGTTCTAGGCTCTAGCTGCCCATACTCCACTGCTGCTGCTGTTCTTGGTGGTCATCTCATGCACTGGCATCGCCAAAACACTGTTGTCTTCCACTGTAACTAGGCTTCACCAATAGACTCTCATAAGTTCTTTTCATTGTGCCAAGCCTCACCTCCTTTGTATGACCCCTTCAGCTCTGGGCCATCAATTGCAACTGAGGCTGCACTTGCAACAATGGCCTTCCATGGCCTCTCACAATGCCTTAGCTGCTCTTCATGATCACTCATGCCTTCAAAACAGTACCTCCTAGGTGACTCTTCCACATTCCCAAATCTAGTCACAGAACAAAGTACAACCTTGGCTATCTCTGGAACACAGCCTCTGAGCTCTCAGATAACACTGCCCAGAATATTTCACCGCAATGATGCTGGTCTCTTCTTAATCACCACTAATTTCTTAATTCCAGATTACCAGTATCAGTAGTCCCAGTAATGCAAAGTTTTTGCTTCAGTAGTTCTGGTATCTTGTTAATCACAGTTGATTCTTCAGACCCAGCTAACAAAAAATCATAGAATCTTCAAAATCAAAATAGAAACAGCCCTGATAAGAGTTTTTAAACTTTCCTCTGAAATTTTACAGGCCAGGCCTCCATCTTCTGTACTGTTCTCAACATTATCTTCCATGTTCCTACACAACATTCCACAGAGCTCTTAATACTGAATGGATCTTCTAGCCCAAAGTTCCAAAGTCCTTCCACAGTCATCCTCAAAACATGGTCATGTTAGACAATAATACCCCACAATGCTGGTACCAATTTGTCTTAATCAGGTTTTCTATTCCTGTACAAACATCATAACCAAGAAACAAGTTGAGGAGGAAAGGGTTTATTCAGCTTAAACTTCCATGTTGCTGTTGATCACCAAAGGAAGTCAGGACTAGAACTCAAGCAGGTCAGGAAGCAGGAGTTGATCCAGAGGCCATGGAGGGATGTTCCTTATTGGCTTGCTTCCCCTGGCTTGCTCAACCTGTTCTCTTATAGGAAACCCAAAACTACCAGCCCAGGGATGGCACCACCCACAAGGGGCCCTCCCCTACTTGATCACTAATTGAGAAAAATGCCTTACAGCTGGATCTCATGGAGGCATTTCTTCAACTGAAGTTCATTTCTCTGTGATTACTCCAGCCTGTGTCAAGTTGACACACAAAACCAGCCAGAACACTTACCTAAACTATAATTTTTCCTTCCACATGACTATTTCTTTGACTCAGTAAAGGTAGGCCTGATGTTTCCTGTCCACAAAATCTTCATTCTCTCCTTTAACCTGTGTAGTACTCCTTGAAACATGCACAAAAACATACAGAAATGATTAAATGAAGGTTTTAGGCAACTTCTGATTTCCAGGATGATGCAGAATAATATCCTTACCTTCTCTACCCTTTCATCTGCTACGATTACAAGCATGCTCCATTTTATTGGTCAATTTTAAGCACCAAGCCTTGACTTCAGCAGTTTGTAACAGCACAGGGAGGGTACAGATCTGTTTATGTGAAACTTGATGACAGCAAATATATATATATATTATATATATAATATAATATATATATATATATATATATATATGTTGATTATAACATTTCTTCCTTTATACACACACTGTTCATTTGAACAAATGTATAAATGATGATATCAACTCTCCAACTGAATTAACATCTTGCTGATATCAAAGCATTGATACTGGTACTGACCTTGAAAGTGGCATGGGATTTTGACATGCAGACCATTAAGAAAAATCACATTATCACCATCATCATGATCTGTCATGATATCAGAATTTGCTTTTATTATATATATATATGTATATGTACATATGCATATATATGTATACATATATGTATATATGCATATATATACATACATATATAATATATACACAATATATAAATATGTAATACAAATACACACATGCATATATACATACATACCATACATTCTAGTTTTGTGAATAGAGTTCTGAGAGATATAACTCAGGCTGCCATTGAAACATAGGCTATTACCTTCTCTACCCTTTCACCTGATAGTATTACGAGCATGCTCCACCATTTGCAACTCTGACTGGTGAATTTTGTGAATGGACACTGACAAATGTATGTGTGCAGGTAGAAGTGCAACTGGTAGTAAAGTGCAGGTCATGTGGGACTTGGCATTGTTGAAAAAAATTGAATGTTCAAACTGAAGAGGAAAAGGAAAAAGGCCTGACATTTTGTCACAGAGAGGAGAGATTAATCTGTTTTTTTTTTTTAAAATTCTAATTAGTATTTCTCATACCTAAGTAAAATATATTGGCCCATAAAATTGAGCTAATACATGAAGAACCTCTGAATACTGTAAAGAACAAACCACAACAAACCACCAATCAATTCTTGCCACTCTAGACATTTCAGTTGGACAGAGGAGGGACTTCTGCATCTGTCAAATTCTTACCATAGGTTCTCAGAAAACATTAAGGAAATCTCAGATTATATTAACAGTCTTCAGGATCAACTTTACTCTTTGGCTGCTGCAGTACTCAAAAATTAAAGAGAACTCAATCAGACTATTTCTACAGATGGACTTTGTCCCCTCTTCCAGAAATAATGTTGCTTCTTCTCTGGTTTCTGCCCTTAGTCCATTCCATCCTATTCCTCATTATTATCCTCTTCCTTACATTTTGACTGACTTTTAAATGGTTGACATCAGTCCCTCCTGGATTACATCCCTGCTGTTACTGGACTCACATTAGGAGAATGTCTGCTCTGGTTTGTTTTCCATTGGGTCTCCTAATCTGTAGACTCTCCCTATAAGTTTCTGTTTAATGAAATGTTTTTAAGATTTTTTTCTTTCAGACTTCATTACAGAAGCTACAGTAGATGACCAAGTTCAAACTCTTCTCCTGCTACATGAGGTCAACCTGAATCATTAGATCTTGGAGTCAGAGCCCAGCCCTCCATCCATCAACCAATGAGAAACTACGTGAACTTCCACTCATTGCTTTTTATGTCCTTGGAATACAGAATAGCAACAACTTAATTAGCCTTCTGTGGGCTAAGTAGAACAGGATAGGAATATAGACTTGACTGGTAACACTTTTGGTCTTTTAGAATGTGGATGATTCTGATAAGAAAATGAACATACCAACCTCTGTTGGCATGTACTACTTTGAGACTGCAGGCAAACTGTCCTGCAGGTGGACTCTTGGATCCTTTCTCCTTGGCCTACTGTTTAAATTTCCAAGAGTAGGCTGTTCTGATTAAAAGACAAAATGGTTTGGCAAGAGGGGATAGAGGAGGTGGTGAGGAGGGGAAGAGGGAGGGCAAATTTCAGAGGGAGAGACAGAGACAGAAAGAGACAGAGAACACACCATATAGTGAAAAAGACATAAATTCAGTTGATGTGACACAACAATGAAACCCCTTAGTAGGGCTTCTACTGCTTATGAGGACAATGGTGGCAAAACCCCAGCATGTTGTGGCCACAACTGGCAGCTAGTTAGTCCATGTAGCAAGTTGGGTTAATAGCCACATTTTAAATGTGATAATCTAAAAAAATGGTTAGAAGTTTAGTTTTCCTCAGCAATTTGTCAATAGCTAGCTATGCCTTCTAATTCTGTTTTAGGATATGATAAGACTTACTTTCTTTTCATATGATTGTTTCTATTGTCTATTTAGACTCCATGTTCTATTTTGGCCTTACAGAGGTGATTCTAAGAGAAGAACAATTCAAAATTTAAATCATTTTGAACATGAATCTAAAGAACCAGGTCTGTAGAGGAGTGAGAAAAACACATGCAAATCTGATGCATCGAGTGAATTGGTAAGGACTGAATGTTTTAAGAAGAGAAATTACAAGGCAAGAGCAGCCATCAATTTTGAAAAAATCTTCCTCCTTTTGGGGCAAAGACAATGGGATTTCTTCCAGATAAGGAGCTTTGTGCCTTTATATGATTTTTATCTCTTTTCTGACCCATGGAAACTGAATAAATTTATGTGACTTTTCTTCCATTACTTTTAAACTGGTTTAAATTTTCTCACTAAATCATTCATACTGCATGGTGAGGCAGTATCAAAGAGGGGTGACTCTGAGGATGCCTTAGCAACAGGGAAAAAAGGAAAAAAAAGTAACAAAAACAAAATCAAAACATAAAAACATAAGAAGGAGAAGAAGAAGCAGAAGCAGAAGCAGAAGCAGAAGCAGAAGAAGAAGAAGAAGAAGAAGAAGAAGAAGAAGAAGAAGAAGAAGGAAGAGCCTACAATCTTCTTAACTATTGTAGTTCTGTTTTGAAACAACTCAGGTACTTCTAGAATAATGGTATTAACTACAGCTTCATAAAAATACACAGTGTTTTAACATTCAAATAGATGTGTTGACAATGATCATCAGGAAGAACTAGGAAAGATCACTGATTAAAATTCACTTTTTCTCTTCTGTGAGGAGCTGCTTTCTAGCAGTCTTTTACTTGTTGTCATCCATATTTTCACATTACTATTAGGAAGAGGCTGCTAGATTTCAGACAGGTTATGTCTTTACCTGAAGTAAATGCCTTTGAGGGGCAGAAGCACATCAAGCACAGACTTGACCAGTCACTACTGCTCTTCCCAAATGGTGTTCAAATACAGTGAATTTAGAAACATATTTACATGGACAGTTAATTGTTTAAATATAAATTTAACTTTCAACAGAAAATCTCAGCTAACCTTCTCCTATGAATTGAAGAGGAAAATCTCTTTTAAACTGTGTCTCATGCTTTAGCTCAGGGTGACCTGTAATTTATTATGGAGCTGCGGCCTACTATATGATCTCGAATTCATGGCTATAGCCTGCCTCCCACTTATGAGTACTCAGATTACTGGTAAGAACTCACTTACCTGTCTATTTTCTTTTATAAAATATATTAAAACTAATGCTTTGGGCTATAAAACCACAAACAAGGTGGTTGCCTAAACTTAGTAGCAAGACTGTCTAATTGCCAACATGTAAAAATACAATGAGCAGTTCTTTGGCTCATTTTTAACTTCCTTTTGTCCAGTTCAGACTAAAGGCAGTATCAGAAGTCAGTATCGGAAGAAGATTACTACATCAAGACAGATTTCTGTCCTCATAACGCTATTCTTTCAAGGTCTACAGATGACGAGATTGGTGACTTAAACCATCAATTTCTAAATAAGTTAATTGTTCCCACATTGTGGTGCCTGTTATTACAGAGACAGCATACAATCTGTGAAGGTCATTCCTCTACAAAAGCTTTTACAAGCACTGGGTGTACACCAGTAAAGGGAGCATATTGAAAAAACTGACTCACTGAGGATTATTTGTGAAAAATAATACAAAATTTCTAAACCTCAATAAGCAAACACACACATTAGAAAACAAGCAGAAAATTATCTGGAAGATAAAATTTCAATTATAATAAGCACTGAAGAGGGAGCTAGATTTGCCTCTTCTTGAAAAGGAAGAGAGGTTGGTGAGGAGCTGATTGGGGCTATTGGTTGAGGGACATGGTTATCCAGTCCTTGATTGACTGGGCCAGATATGTTGATGTTAGCAAAATCACATGGAGAAGCTACTTATATATTTAAAGGGGAGACTGGCTCTGATTGGCAATTTTTATCATACTAGTTGGTCCTCTGAATGAAGAAATAGAGCAAAAGAGACAAGGGACATAAGATGGCTGCAGACAGCAGTAGGAAAAAGAACAGAGGAACCATGGAAGGACAGAGAGAGAATGATCAGACAGGTCTATGGTAAGTCATGACCTTGACTGTGCTATAGTCATGGCAGGAGGTGATCTTTGGAAATCTCATGTCGTGGGAGAGGAAAAGAATGAATGGAGGAAGTCTTTTTGTTTGGCTTGAGCAGGGGAGAGATAGCTGACTTTTGGAAGAATTAACTGCAGGGGATGGACAAGCCAAGGAAAGCAGAGATAGCAAAGTAAGGATGGGGAACATAATGAAGAGTTCTGTTTTGAGCTTGATAAATATGAAATGCATATTAGATGTCCCTTAGAGATACTCTTCTAGAGATGGGAGAAGAGGTCAAGGCTAGAGATACAGTTTGGGAGTCATTATCATATAGATGAATTTGAGGCTATGGGAATAGATGAGATTACCTATGGAGAGGCGATAAAAGATCCCAGGAATGAGCCCTGGGGCACTTCAAAAGTTCGAGAGTGCTATTTTTTCCTTAAATAAATGTCTTTCTATTTAACCAGTAGTTTTAATTTCTGGAGTTTTCTTTTCTGTGAAAGTATAGTAAGCCACGTCCAAGCAATCATTATTTTTCCCCTTTAATGTTCTCTAATCCTCAAGCCCTGAGGGCCACATATAAAGTTATAAGTAGCTTAATAAGACAAAATATGCAGTAACACAATTTGCTTCAGAGGGGCTTCACAACGGTTGCTTTGCAGTTAGAGCATTTCTTTCTAGCTTTGAGCATGAACTGCCCTTAGCCTTATGCACTAACAAGGAATGATCATGTGCACTGTCCCATGCTAAAGAGAAAAGGAAATACTGCCTCCTATGTCCTTTGCTTTAGATCTACATGAGTATAACCTCTGCCATGAGTGTGGCTGAGAATACCTTGAGCCCTGAGCAATTCCAGCTTTAAGCTTTGCAGTCGAACATACTATGGCACCATTCCAAAGAACACTCAGCCCTACAGTTTGGAGACAATGATATCAAGCAGTGGCAGTCTGAAGGCTTGCCAAATGACAGTTGAAAATAGTTGTACCCTGCAAAATCCAACATTTAAACATTAAAAGGTAGATCTACTTCTTTACGATCCAAAAACAGAGCCCTGAGAAATGATTGAGTTAGGTGTCTCTCTGATAATGTCCTCAGTCTTATTCTTTCCATATTCCAGGTGGGAAATAAACTCCCTTCTGTACCACACAGGCAGGCATCTCTTTTCTTTGTCCTTTTGGTACACATCACATTTGTGATTGCTTATCTCTATTCCTCTAAGGAGGAGGGAGTTTCCTCTAAAAAGATGCAGATCTATTACTAATGACCAACTTGACTGGCTAATTTGTAGGTGTGCTTCAGTATTAATGCTAAAGGAAGTGGGATTTGCTTACGTAAATATTTGGATGTTCTTTAAAAAGCATGAGAATGTAAAATCTCAGCTGAGTGTATTCGTATTCAGATCTTCATCATGTAATGTATGTCTCAAGACTCCACCACTCACCTCTGTATTCCCTTACAAATGTTTATGCATCCTTCTGCCTTAATTTTCCGTCTGTCATTTTACACTCAGCAAATCCTTCTGTCCATAAAGGAATTGCCAAATCTACTGAATTCTAATCTGTCACCTGGGAAGGGAACATATGCACAGGACTCTCTATACATACTTCCAGGACTGCCTTGGTTACCATGACAGTCTCAAATCTGTTATCAATGGACAACAAGTACAGCCTCAGCCTCACACATGTGACTCAAAATCACCTGAATCCCCTTCTCTGTGACATCATTATCACTACTGCTACCTTTTGTCATTTATCCTGATTTGTGATCATCTTGTCTCTTAAAATTGGACAAAGTTTATACCAGGTTACCAAAGAAAAGCCCTACACAGACGGCAGGGATGCTTTTCATGTCCTTTAGACCACATGTTTGGATTCACACTGGATACAAGAGAAAGGTCTGACTATAAGAAAGATGGCTCAGCAGTTCAGAGCACTTACTGCTCTTGTATAGGATCCAGATTTGATTCCTACAGTCTTTTGGTGGCACACAGCTCTCTGTAACTTAAGTATTTAGGAAACCAATACCGTTTTCTGACCTGTTTAGGTACCAATCATGCAAGCATTTCACAGTCATATATGTAGGCACAACATCTGTAGAGAAAAAGTTAAATTAAATTAAAACAAGAAGAACCATGATAATGTATTTCTGAAGGCAGGCACTAAGTCTATGTCTGAGAATAATTATACAAATTGAAATTTTTAACTTTATTCTTATAGCTTTAGTATTTTAAATGTGATTTAATTTTTAATTTGAGAATTTACTGACTTAAAACAAAACAAATAAATAAACCGTTCTTTCAGATGCATTGTTTTATTTCTCTTTACATCTGTGTCTCAATGTCCTTTCCAAGGTAGAGGTGATAGCCAAAAATAATTTCTTCCATAGCCACCATCTTCGTCTTCTGCTAATTGTCACAGCTTTCCCAGTAAAGAAGTTAATAAAGATAAGAGACTTTGATGATGACAGCTCCTAAGCAGTCTGAGCTGTGACTCTACTAACCTTAAAGTAAATGACGCTAGATCCAGTAGCTGCATGATCAGGTGCTGTTATGGGGTAATTTAGTCCAATTGAATATTACCTTAATGGGGAAGAAATGAGTCTGAGCACACTGAACTTGCTACTTCACCTAGAGAATTAGGCTATGCAATATCCATGTCCCCCAGTGAGTGCAGCTGAAATGAGGCTGGGCCTGCATTATGAAGGTGAAGGTCATGTCTGTTGACCTTGCTTTCAGGAATAGATATCCACACAGGAAGCACTCATTTTTACCTGCTTTGAAAATTGTTTGTGTTTTCTATTCAGTTTTGAACAAATAGGTGAAATTAATATTTAACTATATTAAAACATTTTTATAAAGTTATTTTCACCAATTACCATGGGATCCTTAAGACATTATGAAATTCTACAATTCTACAGCAATGAAGAGACACTGCAACTGAAATCTTCACCTACACAAATGAATTGAGTCACTGAGAATCTCCTCTAAATACTTGTTAACATTGTTTTTATGCAGTGAAGGTTAATATTTGGATATTTTAATGGACATATTTTCGTTCTAACTAACATATCTAAAATGATTGTGGAAGAAAATATAGTGTACAATCAATAATTATTAATATGCATTGATCAGGAATAGTATTGCTTCTATCAAGTCACTGATCAAAATGCTCCAATCTCTGAAAAGTGGATGTCAATCTTTACAGAGTCTGTGGAATAGGAAAGAAAACCTAATATGTGATCATGTCAGGAAGAGGTGGCAACAAAAGTTGAATAGCAGCAAGTTTCAGAGTAATGAGTCAAGATGTGGCAGTGAAGGAAAGCAACAATTGGATGGAGCATATGACCTAAGTCTAGAATAACATCAAGACGTAACTGTCATGGAAGTGATGGAAGAAACTGTGTTATTGTGCACATGACTGGTTTGCATATTGTTTAGATATTCCTTATCTTATGGCACTTTGAAAACAGTATGATCCAGTATTTCACATAGAAATATTTGTTTCCAAATTTAACAACTAATCCAAAAGCTGTCTAATGTCTAAGTCATATTCATGATAAATGTCTGAATCACTAGTGGGTGAATAGAAGACCTCCTAATAGAAGGTTAATGAAGAGCTCTCAATGGTTAAATTATGTGAATAGCTTTCTCTTGCACAGAATGTTTACTTAATTCAAGTATTTTTATTAAGTAATACATGTAAAGACATGACATATACAATATCAGTATAAACTGTCTAACCATAGGGTGCTGGCTCTTCTTGCTCCCCAGTTTCTATGATTTTCCTGGCTCTATACTAGCTATTGAGTTGACAACAACAAACCCCACCTTTCATAAGCCATTCTTCTATCCACCATACCATGGTGAAAATCTCACAGTCCCTTACTGAATGTCAACTCTTTCTTCCATTAAAGTGATAGATACATAATCCAGTCTTAAGTAAATTTGCTTTGTACCTTTTTTTCTTTTGTGAAGCTGTATATTAAATCTAACGTATGCTATGTAAGTTCTCTGTCATGGAGAAACATCTTTGGTCCTTTGAAATAGTTATTTAAAATTAACCTTTACCTATGTAACTCATTGGCTTTTCTCAAAAATCATATGAGATCTGTATTTTTCTACCTTTATATTCCATCAAATGATTATGATTCACTTTATGGGCACAATTTACTTGCTCTGAGAGATATTATTCTATTCCATTTATTTGCCATTGTATTTCTAACAGGTAAAACATAACTTTGGAGTATTGGCTTTTTTTTCCTGTCCAGTCCTTTCTACATACAGATTGTAAGACAGAAATCTCTCCTTACACCCTTCTTTCATGGCCTTTTAAAAAGTCTCTTTCCCTATGTAAAAATACATATCACAATTTCACATAAAGTTATGTACATACAATTAAAATTCCACTGTCCTTGTTAAATTAATTTAGTGAAATCACTTGCTGCCAAAATTAGGTTAGCTGTAAATGAGGCTTAAAACTCGTTTTATTTACAGACCAGGCAAACCCCAAATTTATGTACACAGTTGGTGACCATTTTTTCCACTTCTGCAAGCCAAACACATTCCAGTGTTCAGGGACACATGTCATCTTGAAGCCTGTGATCCTATTTCCTGAAGGTCTTCTGGCTTTCTTTTAGCTCTGTCTTCTTTAGTTCTTTATAGATTCCCCCATCTTCCTCATCTTGATCATCATTATTGCCATTTGTCTAAGGTCTTTTGGAGTCTAATTGAAAAATACAACTTGTGAAGGCATAAAGTCCGTTGCATTTGTGCCTGTCACTTTCTATGTTAGACAGAAAAGAAAATAAGCTATAGAAAACATAGGAGTTGAAAAGCAAGAGTAAATGGAGTGCTTATTTAAACATATTCTAAAATATGTTTGTCTACTTGACCTAACTGCTGGCTTAAATGCAATAAGAAGGCATTTTAACACCATTAGTATCTGGATGTCTGCCAGGGAAAGCTCCTTGCTTTATACCCCCTTAGGCAGTACTGATGAAACTACCTAAAATGGGGTTTAATAGCACTTAATTCATTTTAAATGCTAAAGCAACCAGTAAAGTGTATCATATGATCAAAAGAAGACACTAGAGGTTAAAGAAAGTACTCCAGCAGGAATGACAATGTGTATAAATAAAATGTGTCATGTTTTTCTCCTGATGTCCTGGTGAAAATTCCATCTTCTAGTAGACAATGATTTCTGGCAGGTCCTGCCTTAATTCAGCAGCTGACTATGGCAGCCTTCTCCACTGTGCCTTGCCTAACATCTTGGTTTCTTTATGATTGTTGATGTGGCAAGTAGTGGCAGACTAGATGGAAGATATGTTGAAACCTCCTATGCAATACATTAAACAATCTAAATTTCAGTTGCGAACTGCCCAGAGCACAGTGCTAACTGCTTCTGTACATTTTGGTTGATAGCCAGTATTTAGGTAAACATCACAAATCATGGTTGTCTCGTAAATACCATGGGCCAAAGCCTTTGAGAAATTTATTATTCATAATGTACATCATATTGTCAGCTGTATCATGAAGTTTGTTCTTAAAGAATTTGACAGAAGTTTTCTTGGATCCCTGGCATGGAACAATAAATGCTTTTTAAGACCCATGCAAAGTCAAAGCTTAATAGACTTTCCAGCTCAGCCCCTATTACAGTCCAAGCTCATTGCAGGATAACCTTCGTTTACCATATCACAAGTGCTGATGTGGAAGTGGTCTAGCATGAGCATCTGCTGCAGTGTCTCCAGAACGGACAAATCTCTTATCAGTTTACTCCAGTGATCCTATGGAAAGAAATGTTCACTTGCCAAGATTTAGAGTTAGTCCCTGGGGAAAATATCTCAGCTGAGAGTGTTTGACTATTCCAGGCCTTTATCTCTATATGTAAGGGTATATAAATTCATCTATTTGTGTGCATTAAAAATTTTAATGAATAAAAATGTAATATAATCTGGAATAATTAATACTTGAATGTATTTTTCTAACTATATATTTATGTGTGTGAGGGTAAATTATATATATATATATATATATATATATATATATACATATATACATATATCACATACAAATACATCAGCTACATATCAAACATATATTAACACATATACAACATATATCATATAGATTGATACACACACATGTATACATTGTCACTTTGCTTTGTATTTTAGCTTCAGTATATGACATTGTTGAGCTTCAAGTCATAAGCTTGTTCATAAGTAGAGTTCCATGAGTTAGAACCAAGGCAGAGACATACATCACTGTGCTAGGTAATGTGGAACATACAGACATAGTGAGTCTACATTACAAAATAAGGCATTATATATATTTATTGAAGAAGCACTAGATGATTTTGTAATTCTAAGCAGTTTTGCACCAAACCCAATGACACGATTTCATAAAAGAAACACTAGTATAGCTAAAATCACGTACTGACTCTAACATAGTGATAGTGATTTATTTCAATAACCTGATCTCACCAATAGCAAGATAATCCAGGCAAAAACTAAACAGATAAATGCTAGAAATAAATATTCTCATCAATCAGATAAATCTAGCATATATCTACAGAATATTTCACCCAATACTGAAGATTTTTCTTTTTGTCACCAGCCAAAACTACTTTCTGCAGAATTGGAAACACTTTAGGACACAAGCATGTCCCAAAATATACAAGGAAATTGAAATATCACCCTGAATATGCCATGTGATAACTATGAATTAAAACTGGATATCAATAATAGAAATCACAAAAAGCATGCAAACTCATAGAAGCTGAAGAACTTACTACTGAATGAAAAATGGGTCAAGATAGAATGTTAGAAGAAAAAACCTTTAAGAATTAATAGAAACTGAAAATACAGCATTCTTAATTCTTTGTGACACAGTAAAGGCAGTCTTAACTGTTAAGTTCATAGCCCTAAGAGCCTATATCAAAAACAATGAGGTAATGCTTCTCATATTAAGAACTTAGTGTCACACTTGAAAGCTCTATATCAAGAAGAAACAACACCCAATAAACAGTACACAGCAACAAATAATAGAGCTTAGGACTGAGATGAGTTAAATAGAAACAACAAACAAGCAAAAACAATGCAAAGACTCAATGAATTGATTCTCTGAGAAAGTAAAAATGATTGCCAAATTTTTGGTGAAACTCATCAAAAGAATCAGAAAACAGATTGAGATCAATACAATTAGAGTTGAAATGAGACATAACAACCATTTCTATAATACTATTCTAACTGTGTCAAAAATTCACTGAATTATTGTCAGACACATCTAGCTTTCTACATCAATATATGTAAAAACCTTTGACTAATACTAAGAAAAACAATGCCTAGTTTTCTTGGACACTTGATGAGATCAAGGAGATGATCTCTACCTCATCTGTTGACCTATGAATTTTCTTCCTATACTCTATATTTACAGCATTGCTGCTATTGCATAATATTTTAATTTTTCAGTATTATGACAAACACTACTTTACTTTGTTACTTTTCCTATCCAGGACAGGTCTGGGACAGAAATTCCACACTATTTTAGAATCTGCACATATAATACTTTTTCTCCTGTAGACTTAGTGTTGTCATAGGCTATATAGATGACAAATCATTAGAGGTGGAATGTATGTTTGGTGGAGTCAACTGAGATGTATATTGGGTGGCTTATTCGATGGCAATAATATCTTGCCATATGTTTTTCTAAGAACAACAACAACAAAAGAATTATGACCTGGTTTGATCAGGTGCAACTTCACAGAACATTTGGCTTGTATGGGCTTTAATAGAGGTAGAAGCTGACTATGAAAAGGGGGATAGGGAAGCTTTAGAAGGAAACTCATGTGAGTGAAATGTAATTAGTTACAGAAGAAAAGTTGTCAGAGAAAGCGGGAATGTAGTGAAGAGGATGCGTCCTCTGGAATAGGTCAGAGCTACTAGAAAGAAGATATAATTCTCCAATGGTAAGGGTGTCGATTGAAACCTCAGTTACAGGCTGTAATTATTTAATGGTTTCCAAAATCCAGAAAGAAATTTTTGTCAGAGTTTGAGCCCAGGAATAATATAGAACTGAAAGAAGAGATTTAAGTAACATGCCACAGATGAGTTGGATCCCTTGGCTCTAAGAGAAGGCTGAAATTGACCTAGTGAAGAAACACTTGTGTGAACTTGATCTTTTAGAACAGAGAGAGTTTACAGAGAGAAAACCTGACTGAATTCAGACCAGTTAGCCAGGGTGTAGAATGTAAGCTTAAGGTTCTTTCTATACATCTCACTCTCCCTCCCTTCATCCATCTTTCCTATCCTTTTAAATTCTTCTAAGATAAAGATATGGGCTATTGGGTTTGAAGATGTTGTGTGTGTTAATTGAAGTCGATCTTTTTATTCAAGATGAAACACTTCTGGACAGATGTAGATGCAAATATAGAGTGTCAAAAATGGCCATATGTAGTCAAGTATATTTGTGTTGAGTGTTTCCTCAACAATTGTCTCATTATAACTTTTTATGGAATCTCAGTAATCTTATGATTTGACATTTATTAAATGCCCAAACAATATAGTATGTGGATGTATGTATGTTTAAGTACGTACTTGTGTGTGCATGTGTGTATGCATAATCATAATCATTAGTGTTGCACAGCATTCTCTAACTGCCTTTACCAACAATTCCCACTTTTAAAATTTACTGTTTTCAATTTCCTCAATACACCCTCTTACTTTTACAGCAGTGAAATCTCACTCTGTGATTGATCTTCCAACTTTTGTCTCAAAAGGTGTAGAGAGTAAAGACAGATGATTAGCTTGACTTTTATAATCTACCCAATTTTTGTAAATATTATTACTGTCCAGATCTTTCCTATAATTTCTAAATGTGTACCTCCCACTCCCACTTAGAAAGCTTAAGGTCACTGTGTGCAACTCTCTACCATCATTTAGAAGAACATTTTATTTTAATCCTTTAAATCCACTCAGCAGAAGTATCTTGTGGTGGTGGAGAGGCAATACTATGCAACCAACCTCAGGAACAAAATGTCTTTTTACTGCTGTTCTTTTCCTTTTCTTTATAGCTATTTCCTTTTCTTTATAGCTAGTACCAGAAGTGACAATTATTCTCTGTCTATACGTCTTTTGAACTCTTTGATTAATACCCTGATCTACCCCCCCCCGGACAATTCCAGTAGGCTTCTACTGTCTTCTTTGCTTCTTTGTAATCTCTTCTCCATCCCATACTCAGAAGGACCTTAGAAAATAGAAAGAGGATTATTGTCTAATGTTGACAATGATTTCACTCAATGCTGAGAATAAAGTCAAGTTCTTTACCCCATCTGGCCTTAACTTATTCTTCTGCCTCACTTTGTTTAAGCCAGAAACTCCTTTTATAGCTGTAGTTTTTGTAACACTCTTCTTTGAAGGGAGAAGCTTTAATAACTTCTTCCTCTGCTTGTAATGTACTCTCATTGTATTCAGTGAAAAAATCTCTCTCTTAAATATAGACTGATTAGAAATCTCCACTATGCCTCCACAATCTAAAATTGTTGGGAAAAAAATCCTTCACAGTTAGCATTGTGGACTTAGAACCAATAACATATGTATATGAACATTTTTTAAATCAACATGGAATTAAAATCTTCTAGCCAAAGCCATAGAGCTAGCATTTTAACAAGAACCTCAAGTGACTTGTGGTTGCACTAATTTAGGGCAATTATAGTTCCCTGCACTACTTAAATTTCCTGATAGTCTCTTGTGTGTCAACATTCCCTTGTAGGAACCATCCTGCTAAACCAAAGAAAACATTCCCGAAAGTGTCATCTCGTAGTCTCTGTTCAAATTTATCTTTCACGTAGAGAGATACTAATCACATTTATATTGTATCTAGATCTAGAAAATCCATATTGTGGGCTGATATGTGTGTGCTACACAAAGAGAAAAGATTAGGCCATTTTGCTTAAAAAAAATCTAATTGGTTCTTACTTATATTTAGAACTTTTAGTTCTCTGTATATTCTAGATGTTAAACCCCTGTGGCATATGTAGCTGGTAAAGATTTTCTCCCATTCTATAGGTTTTCTCTTCATGTAACAGATATTTTTTGTAAGAAGCTTTTTAATTTCCTGAAATTGAATTTGTTGGTTAATGATCTTATTTCAAGAAGGATATGAGTGGTATTAGGAAGTCCTTTCCTACAGGTTTGTCTTTGACCATAGTACTAGAAAAATCATAAGTTTTTCTCCTGTGTTTTGAATTGAATCCACTGCCCTACACATGTTTATTTTCATAGTACTACTGATTTACAACCTCATCTTATTATTATTTTTAAGGTGATGTGCATATTTTTTAGTGTACACCAATGCCTTTACACCTTAACTCCATATTTGCTATCCTGTTTCTCCAGGTGTCTCATTGCTGTTCATTCTGAGAAAGTTTATCAAATGATTTTTCATTGGTCTGCTATACATAGTTTAAGAAATGGAGAACCAATCTCTCCCTCCCTCTCTGTCTTTCTGTCTTTCTCCCTGTCTCTCTGTCTCTCTCTCTCACACACATACACACACACACACACACACACACACACACACACACACACACACACACACATACACACGAGGCATGTTATATGCTATAAGAAATAGAAGAGTAACAGTCACCTCAGTTGAATGCTTTCAAAACTTCTCATTATGTTCCTGAACACGTTTCACCTTTCTGGACCCTGGAAAAGCAAAAGCATCAGTGGAAACAATGAATAGCAAATTTTGTGTTTTCCAACTGAAGTTCTTGCAGGTGATTTGAAGAGTGTCAGAACATGTAAGGTACTCTCAATTTTATTCAAGTGAAATCTTCCATCCTGGCTTTTGTATAAGCCTGGACTCACACTTGGTGATACACACCACAGCCTTCAGGAACTCTAGTTTTAGATCAGTGTCAGAACATTTATATTCTATAAAAAAAAAAAATCCCTAGAAAATGCCAGCTCTACCCAGGCTAGGATTGCTTCCCCTTGTCCTGCAGTTACAGTTGTCAACATCAGTAATGTACATGACGTTTGAACTTCTTCCAAGTGGCTAACCCACACGCTCAGTCTCCTGAAAAATTTCAGTGTCTGCCCACCTGCTGTTCAAGTGTGGAGAAGAGATGAAAGACATTTTCCTCCATGAAATTAAAAAGAACCTATAAACAAACGATTCTGACTGAATGCCTCTGTGTCTAGTCAGTTTCTGCCCATCTCCACACTTTCTCTATTCTACAGTACTTAATTCCTTACATCCCCTCTTTAA
>JADRCC010553564.1:0-11520 GCA_019843855.1 Hylomyscus alleni
ACTACATATTTTTACGTAAGTGTGTGGTAACACTCTCAAGCCACTAACTCCAGATGAAATCATCTTTGCCTCAAGAACAAATCCCTTCATGCAAAGTTTTCTTGACATAAAGTAGTTATAGTGACATAATAATTAATCCGGCATTTAGAGCAATCACTATTACAATGTGGGCCAGCCTAGTTTATTGGAACAACAAGTCTTTAAAAAAATAAACTCAGAGAATTATGCATATAATTCTGGAGTCTGTTCTATGGTTGAAATACATGGTAAGATCATTTCTGGGGAGCCTCCACCTAAAAGATGTCCTTCTTCCTGGACCAACCAGCCAAGCATGAGCTGTGGTTGCTTTTCTAATGTCATTTAGTGCATCTGAGACATTAAGGACTATCTGATTGTCACTAAAAATTGAAATTCTCTAACCCATATCCCCAAGTCAAATATAGCCCTTTTCAGAAGTAATTATTAATTGGTGTATATCCTGCAGGTAATGTTTTTCTCAAACGCACAGGAATACAGACAAGTTAGATGTAAAATAAGTTCACATAACACTATTGGGTTGTTTAAAATCTGTAAATAAAATTGAAGTGTACGTTTTGTCTTGTATCTAGATTTTCTTCTAATTAAGAGTGTATACTGAGGTACTGGGGAGATGCTTGTGACTGGAGCATGAAGTCCTGAGTATGAGCCCCATTAAAAATACCTGCCCCTGGTGGAACACCTGTAATCCCAGTACTGGTGGTGTGCACAGAGACAGAATGGGCCCTAGGGGTTGCTGGTTAGCCATTCCAGCCGATTGGTGAGCTCTAGTTTCAGTTAGAGATCCTCTATCAAAAATAAAGTAGAGAAGTAAAATCAACCTCCAGTCTCCATGTATAGACACACACACACAGATGCACATCCATACAAACATGTATACACATGCACATGCATACACACAATAATATGTCCTCGAGATCTATGAAATAACTACTTTCCAGTTGCTATAGATGTACTTCGTATTCCATTCTATACATTACCCTGGTTTCTTTCACTTTTTGCCTATAGTATACAATGCATGCACATGCATAAATATGTGTGCAAGTTTCCATTATGTATATGTATATTAGTATTTAGTATATATATATTAGTGTATATAAATATACACTATATATGTGTGCACACACACTTATATGTATATACACACACACATATACATATATATATACACACATATGTATATGTCCATGTCCGTATGTATGTCCTTAGGAACCACAACCAGGTCAAAATAACTCTGCATCTAGCGCAGCCTCATCTGTAAAATGGGAATTGTATGTTGCTTTCTCCCAGGAATTAACTCGGCTAAGCTGTAATTTTCAACTCAACCTTGAATACTGTCACAGATTTCAAGGCTGGCAAGATAAAAGCATACAAAGGGCCCTGCTTCCCCTGTCAGATTTTCCACAGAAAACAAACCCATGGAGCTGGCCTGTGCAGGCTTTGACTACATGTCTAGACTTGGATGGGACCATGTATGTGATATGTAGGCTCTGTGTATTTCAGCATTCTCACACATGAAGTAGGAAGTATAATGCGGCCTTCCTTATGGAACTGTTGTAATGAAACCATCTACTGTCTGGCGTCATGCCTGTGGTATAAAGGGCAGGGATATTAATATGAACATTCGACAGAATGGGAGTATTGGCAGCAGTTACCATTACCATTACTATGTAAGTCAAAGAGATGGTCACAGAGCCACAGGGAGAGACTCGATCGCTGCACGCTGACAGTCAAGTAGAGTAGATAGACACAGGAGAAAGAGAAATAATTAACTACTTCCCTGTTGCACGATATGAGGATGACAGAGCAAAAAGTGGCCCAGAGGCCATTGAATACAAAAGTTTCATTGTGTTGATAAGAAATCAAAACCTCGAGAGAAATGGCCTTGCCTAAGATCGCACAGCTACCCAAGCAACAGAATCTGGCCCAGCATGCCCTTTTGACTACAGATATACTCCTCCAACAAGTGCTGAAGGGATCATTTGAGTGTCTCAGATATGCTCGTATACATTTAATTCCCTCTCCCCAAGTGCCCTTCAGAAATTGGCAGCCCATTTGAGAAATAACAGTAGCTTTGTGTGGAGAAGCATGGCTGATGTGGTGAGGCGTAGACTGAATCGTTTATTCATCAGCTTAGCTCATGGATACCTAACGCTCAATTACTCTCTGCCTAGCATACCATGGAGTGTTATATCCAGTCTTCAGTGCTATAAGCAAGAGCTCTACTCTCGGTTCTCAATGAACTTACGATTGTTGACCAGGGAGACCCCTAGGAAATGAAACTGACATGCTTTGTGGATGAACTCCACATGGAAGGTAACCCAAAAGATGGCATGAAGATCAGCCCACTGGAAGATAGTAGTGCTGTGTCCCCTGAGATGAGGAACATGGCGGTCTGGGTGGATGGGAAGAATTTCCATTTTGTTTCTCTTGGTCTGTTCATCTCCTTGGGATTATGCTATTGCTTGCTAAACAGCTGGATCTGGAGCTCGGAGCAGAGATCTCATCAGTGCATACACCTTAGGGTCATACAAATAGCCTGAATCATAGGTATAGTTGCCAAAGGGAGAAGCTTAAAAAGAAATGAGCCATGACTCTAGACTTCAAGACTAGCCTCCAAGGAACAAGCAGGTAAGACAAAGGAAGAGCCAAGGAAGATGGAAGCCAAAAGTCGTGACAGTCCTAAAGCCAAAAGAGCAGCACATGGATCTCCAGATGAGAACTGTCAACAATTCTTAATACCACCCAGAGGCCAAGCAGAGTGAAGGAACTTTGGACCGAGGGGCTCGGCGGTTAGTTACTGCCAGCCTTCTAGGCACCTGTGTGGTCGAATCTACTGGAGAATAACCAGATCAAGAGCCTAGCATGGGATGGTGTGAGGAAGGCTGCATCTCTCCTTTTAGGAAGTTTGGGGAACGAGTCTAGAGCTTCACAGTAACTAGCAGAGAAGGAATGTGATATGTTCGGCCCTTAATTCAAAGAAGCTGAAGTGTATTTATATGCAGTGGCATGAATGCAGTGAAGATAAGGAATCACTGACATGACAACCAGCCATAGTTCAGAGCTTTTGCTTGCACTCTCTGTGTATGAGTCGAATAAATGTCAGGTGTTGCATTCAACATAGACTAGTGAAAAATATCAACTGTGCCAGGTATCTGTCACACATAGATCACATTATCTAACTGTTTGAACCTTTAGTTTCCGTAACTTGTCTTTCAGCATTATGATGTCAGTGAGACGTGGTCTATGGGGAGTTAGGCTCATCCCACAAGCCAGAGTCAGCTCCCTGGACATGGCAGCAGGGGTTATTTGACCCTGTACAGATGAGAAATTTGTGTTAGCCGTCTTTTCCTATCTCTCGTTATCACTGCTGACAGGGTTGCTCTGTCCACTAAGCTTCACATAGCTATGTAGGCTTCCGGAGTCAACGCTTGATCCTTGGGACATGCGTTTCTTTCGTCACCAGTGTGTTTTTGTTCCTTCAACATCATTTCTGTCACATAACTCTGTTGTGGTAAATATTAAGAGACGAACCGGCAAGTTCCCCGCTTGTGCCGCCGCCAACTCTCTGCCCTGGCAGCCTGGCCGGCCATGCACTGGCGGGCAATGGCCAACCTGTTTTATCTCCTGGAGACTCTGACTCAGAACTCCACGATCTCTCCACCCAGCTCACTAGGTTCCCACAGGCAAGTTGTTACCAGGCCAGCCCGTGCTTCAAATCCCCCACAGCCTTTGTGGTGCACCTCTGGCAAACCCACGCTTTGCTGCCCATACCTTTCTCTCTTGAACCCAGAGGAGCTGCAGAGTGAAGGAAAAAGCAACCCAAGCTTAGTTCAGAAACAGTGGTAACTCAATCTCCGGGCCCAACAACAAAAACCTAATCTCGTAAGCCTTATAAAAATCCTCTGCCACGAAACCAGGAAACTCTAGTTCCAAAGGGAACTAACCCTCTCCTACTACCTCTCTTCCTCCCGCCTCCAACCTGGAAGTCCCACCTACCCACCCACTGATTGGCTCCTTTATTCATCAGGTGATTGGTTCACAAGAACAGCACCAGGCCCATCCGCAACGTAACTCCATTGTGTCTTTAATCACCTGCCAATCAGGATCATCATCCCCACTCTAAAAAGGAGACTCCTCTCTGTCCACCCATACCATTTAGCACTGCTCTGGCTCTATCAGGGTGGACATGTCTACATGTCACTTTCTTCTGCTTTTAATGAGACATCTTTGCCATTGCTATTGCATGTCCATTTTCTGGTTGCCCTTTGGCGTTCTCTTCTGATCTTGATCTTATTTTTTATTTTTTTTTAGGAATGATTCTGATGATCTTCAGTAACCTTGAGATAGACCTTTCCCACAGAAACCCAACTTAAGACTTGGGAAAAATCCTACCACCTGGTGAATTTGGGCTTGTTGGTATAAAACTGGGGCCAGAATGGAAAGAAAAAAGGAAGGAAAAAAATCAGACAGTAGTTTAACCTGATTGAGAACTTTCTAGAATACCCTGGTAGGGTTTGTGTCTTTTACTGCCTTGTGAACCGCTTCAAATGGCGGTCCCCCAGTGCCTCAGATTCAGGACTTTTTAACTCAAGGTTAACAGCTCCCTTTTGCAAATATCTTTTCTCTGACCACGAGCTCTTTGTTTCCAGGCCTCTGTGTTCAAAGTTCTCCCTCCATCTTGATTTCTGAAACTCCTGCCCAGTTCCACTCACTCTGATGCCAGCCACCTAGTCGCTGTTCTTGAACTGTGTGTCCGTTGCCTTTCATTCCCCTGATTTCTAGCCTGGACCTCAGCTCTTCTGTGTCCTCTTGTAGAATTCAATGACTGTTCTTCTCAGAGCCTTTCTTTGATCTTATCAATACCCAGCAAAAAAAAAAAAAAAAAATCCAATTCACCATTATTCAAACAATTAACATCCAGATACTCCACTCCTCCTATGCCATGTGGACAGTTCCCCCCCCCCCCTGCTCTTTAAGAAAATATCATCTCAGTGTGCCATTTCCCCTGGAGTCACCCTGAAGTTGCTCCTGTGCTCCCCCCAACTCATAGTTTTACCACCTAAAATCACCGGCTTCAAAACTGGCTACAGTTTACCATCCTTCAATAATCAGTTCCCCATCTAGTTATGATCTCCACTCTCAGGAGCGGGGGGCTCTCAGCTATTAATCACCCAAAGACAGGAGTCAGGCAGAACCGTGTGTTTGCCTCTTCTTCCTTTCTTAGAATTTTATACCTGAGACGCCTCTTAAAGGTGACATTATCCAAATGAATGGCGTCTTCTTTGACTGGGTTGTTCAAGTAGTCCTTGTAAGGGGGTTTCCGCGGTATCATGTGTGATTCAGACTCCACTAGGAGTGGTGGACCAAATGGGCTGTATTCACAGTGAGAATGAATGTCAGGAAAGAAAGCTCCAGAGGCAGAAACAGACTTACAGAGATCGGACGATGGGAATGTTTGAGGTTGGCCAGAAATGCTTTTAGCAGTATTTCGAAGAAAATGCTTATAAGGAAGATGCTAAGTCCTAGTTCACACAGCCCAGGGACTAAAGGGGCCACTTATGGTGGCTATTTTGGAATGCATTAGCAGTCAGCACAGAACTGAGCAATGGTATCTCAGAAGAGTACTAGTGGTGGGTCTACAGAGAGCCCCTGAGGGTCTCCTCACTGTGTTAGACATTAACCATTAGCCTTTGGCTACTGGGTCCTCCAGGATCCCTGGGAAGATAGGGAATAGTAGGAGGGGAGCAGAGAGTCTAAGAGAAAGGAATTAGGCAGTGGCTGTCTAATGCTGCTACAGAAAAGTTTTTGATGGCTGACCCAGACCAGCTGGTGCCCACTAGCTGAAGAGCAGGAGTGGGCATTGAACAGTTTGGCTTTTCCTGCAGATTGGCACAGAAGGAATCTCCTACAAAAAAACCCGGCTGTTCTGAGCACTGGCTCTCTGAGAACTGGACAGTTTTCAAGAATAATAACAGCATAGCAGAGTTATGGAGAAATCAATTTTTAATGAAATATAATTGCAATACAAGGTTTGAACTCTTCTCGATAGTAGGAAATGATGCTGACATGTGGCTCCTTCGGACCTTAAAAGTCTGTGGCCGCTGAGTCTGATATCACTTCACAGATGAAGAAACCAGAGGCCAGGGAAACGTAATTCTGGTCTGCATCGTATGTGTGGGGGGTGTGTGTGGGTGTGCACATGTTCACATATGTGCATGCAAAGTGTACATGTATGTGCACATAAGGAGGCCAAAGCTCAACCTCAGATGTCTCCTTCAGTTGTTCTTTGCCCTGTTCTTATTTGTCATGGAGCTTTCAGCTTTCAGCCAGTGAGCCCCGGGGACCCTCCTGTATCCCCCCATCCCTGTCACAAGGATCACAAGGACGTTCCAGCCCACTCTTGCCCCAGCTCTTGTCTGCAGGCTCTGAGACTCCACCTCGGGCCTTCATTCTTATACATGTCAAGCATTTCACCAACCGAGCCATCTCCCCGACTCCCCGATCTGCTTTAATTTTGCTGTCGTGTTCATACCGTGAGCTAGGTTTTCTGCGGGCTTCGTTGTCATTTGCTTTTCCACTCCCTATCATGACTAGAAGCATTCGTTGCACACAACTGTATTTTTTGTAACCATCTGACTGGTTGGGTAGAGCCAACCAACCTGCTCGCCTCTTGCCTACAACCTCGTCCACAGTTAACATTCAGGACCCCAAGGGCTGAAGAGATGTCTCAGCAGTTAAGAGCAATGGCTATTCTTTCAGAGGACTGGAATTTGGTTCCCAGCACCCACACGGTGGTCCACAACTGTCTGTAACCTCAGTGTCAGGAGTTCAGACTCCCCCTTCTGGTCTACAAGCATACTGCATGCATGTCGTGCAAATGTGTGCATGCGGATGACCATAAACACAGAACAAAAACAAATCTGTGATTTTCCTATTTAAGCTCGGGATCCTAAAGGGGGAAAAATAAACCCGAGTTCATCTCCTACTTTTGCCTCCTGATTCAGATGCTTGGAACTGACCGCTGTCGCTTCCATCTCTGTCCAAATGCTAATAGAGGTGCTAATTAGGTCCTCTGGATGGGCAAAAGAAAAAGAAAGAAAATCAAATAGCCTAATTAATCCATGAATTATAGTCCCTGAAAAGAAAAGTGCTCATATTCCCTATAGAAAGCCAGACGGAGCCTAACGGACTCTCAGGATTGGTCTTGGCTCCTCAAGTGTGCGGTTTGGAGGGCACCTGCTGTTTTTTTGGTGATTATGGGGCACCGCTTGGCTTCTACTAGGGTGGAGCGCACCAGAGCTCTCTTCCAAGTCTGAGCTGTCTGTTTGCTTATAAAGTGGAAAAAGGAGGGCAGAGAGTAACCTCTTTGTATACGGTGAGCTCAATATTAATAGCAAACATTTATTGAGCACTTACTATGTGCCAGGAACCATACTAAGCATTTTATTTGCAAGAGATCATTAAATCCTGTGCCATTATTTTTCCCACTTCATGTTTGGGAAACCGAGGCTTCGTTGGAGTACTTAGCCTGTTCTAGATGATATCATAAGTGGCTAAATATGTTATCCAGGACATTTTAGCTTGTGGTAACTCTGTAGTGCACAGGTTTAACTCTGTGTTTTTGTGCCGTGTGGGACAGAGTGGCTTTCTCTTCCATCTTCAACCTCTGGAGCTGAAGCACAGCCCCTGCATTGAGTACATTAAAGGGACTGGGATTGTGGCTATACAAAATTAGATTCTGATGGATCTAATCTCAAAGATGATGGGCAGGTTAGAGGTAGGGTTATGGCAGAACCGTGAGGTGGACCAGAGCCAGAAGATATGGAAGGTACTCTGTGGCCTCTCCTAGACTTCCCAAAAGCACAGAAAATTTTCAGCCTAGCAGAGAGTGTGCACCTCTCTCCAGTGAGAATCCAGACGACCATATTTAATAGCTACCAATATACTGAATAGAAAGCAAATTTAAAAGTATGAACTCAGTATGTTGGAAAGCTGATGGGCCGAGTCAGGAAGTTAGGAGAAGCTGTGCATGCGGGGAGAAAGTGTGCTGCCCCATGGATCAACAAATCCAGGTCTGACTTGTTGTGGTAGTCTAGTGTGTGTGATGTGTGAATAAATGTGTGTGTGTGTGTGTGTGTGTGTGTGTGTGTGTGTGCTGCTAAACTGGTGTGTCTAGAACACTGCAAACAAATGGCTGCAAAGCAAAAGAGCTTTTGGGAGGCATTCTTAACCGGGTGAGTTCCATGTAGATGTTAAATCGTAGGAAGCCCTAATTCACCTCTTCTGCTCTAAGTCCAGGCTAGTAATCAGCCAGACCTGCTAATCAATAGGCCAAGTCTACAAATGGTGGGGAGAACTGTGGGTGTGCTGACCATGGGCCAGTCTTGTGGTTAGTGAACTCTAACATATATGGAGTAAGATAGCTAGTAAATATCCCGATTCTGATTTAGTCTATCTGGAATGTGGGCCTTTTTAAATAGGTTCCCAGGTGTGCTGCTTGCCTAAGAACCACACACAGTCGCAGAACTACGGAACTATCTCTTTTGACTTTAACACCGTTTCTGTGAGTTTCCACCTTGGGCAGGCTATGAGTCTTCCTTGTGACTTGCTTGGTTGCAGCGTCAACGAGTTCAGTGTGACTCCAATATCCTCCATTGCACTCCCCCAGAGCTTGTGAGTATTCAGACAGTGAGACTCAGAATGGGATCTTCCAGAAATGAATCTTGGCACCAGACACAATAGGAGCCCAAGTATGTGAGCTCACAAGGGTCTTTTTCCTCAACCTGCTGTCTACCCAGGTCTCTGAGGCTCAGGCTTGCTGGGATTAAAGTCTGGGTTCACATTCATTCTCACTAATTTGCCCAAGAGTCTACCTGTCCCCTAACCCAAGGGCTGAGCCAAATCTTTACCTCAAACAAACAAACAAACAAAAATGTGTTTACCTTTTTCTGGAATATCCATCAGTCAAAAGAATACCTCCTGGAATGTTCTAGAATATCAGCCCCCACTTAGTACTAAATGGTTAGTCCTCACCAGACCACTCTCACTCTTGAGGGGCCAACCTTCTGCTCAGTTGCCCGAGCCTTTGCCTTCTACTGTTTGCTCCTCCTGGTCTCAGTGAGACCTCCCCACATGCCTAAAGCTTGGTGATGGTTTCTTTCTAGATCTCACATTCTAGTTGGGATGAGAGGAGCAAAGGAGCAGTCCCTTATCAGGTGGCCTCACTTCTCCACACCCTCCCTTTCCCGGTCCTTAAATTCTCAGTGTCTGAAGGATCCAGCGCGGGCACCATGTTTTCTGTATAGCCTTTTGGAATCATCCCACACTGAGACCCCCATCTAACTTCACCCCAAGACCTATTGTCTGTGTCTGTCTCTTTGTGTTTATTTCTGACCAGGTAGTTTGGTTAGGTTTAGTCTCCTTGACCTCTTTTGGGTCTCTTTGACTACACAGAGTGAGTTCATGTACATGGCTTATCGTATCTCCAGCAGCGTGCCCTACTGAACAAAGAGCTACCAGATACCAACTGACTGGAATTATGTCCAGTCTGACAGGGCAGAGAGCAAAGAGATTGAAAAATAACAGAGCAGCAAGGAGGCTGAGGAGACAAGAGGTGACGCTGGAAGTCTCATGGATGCAAGCGAGGTTATCCAGTGACTTCTCATGTGCCAAATACCAGCTAAGCCATGTGCTCATTTTATTTTAAGGTAGCCTGATAAAGTAAGTGACCCTGCGATAGTCTCCATTTGACAAAGATTTACATAGGAAGGTACATAGATATTCATACCATTTGCCTATCAGTAGTGAGGTCACGCTTTGAATCCATAGTGTGTGTGTGTGTGTGTGTATATATATATACATCAGCGTTATGAATGGGCTCGAAGGGAGCATATGCCAATGCATTGGCTAAGGCACACAATGGAACACCATACAAGCAGCTCAAGGTGTGACTGTGGTAGTGCCGGACAAGGCTGGGAAGGTGGTCTGGGGACAGATGAGGGTCGTGTTTTCCCTCTACAAGAATGAAGAGTACGAGCCCTGGAGAAGAAATACTGAGTCAAATTTGCACTTAGAAGCATTATTTATGTGCTGTCTCTGGCCTGGCCCTGGGGCTGCTCTCGCATAGGGAGTGAGGATGCCAGCCAGTGCCCCTGGACAGCTCTGCGGGCCCAAGAGCTCACTGCAAAGTCACACTTTGGAGAATAAAGTTGCTGGTGATGCCCAGAGTGGACCAAATAAAAGTCAAATACCACATTCAGTCCTCCTGCGGTGGTGTTTTTGCTATTAAATTAAGTCTGGAAAAAAAATAATTGTCTTTGGATTTGATTTGAGAGATTTGGGGGAGTTGAATACTCAGAGTAGGAGCAAGAATATTTCTTGAAAGACTCTTTGACTAGCTCCCTCTGTCAGATGACAGCAGATCACAGTGAAGGCATGCAGTCTTTAAAGAGATCCACCCCTCACCCCTGCACAGCTATCCCAGAAAAATAGAGGGGGAGGGGAGGTTCTGTCATAGGTTCCAGTTTTTTATTGCTACATTCCTTGGATGGCCCCGTATGTTTACCTTCAGCTGAGTTTAGACTTGGTGTTCTCTGTGGCCTCTGGCATCAGCCACAGAATTCTTTCATGTCTATTACTCTATTAAGGAATGTAAAAGCCACATACAGACCGACCTGGGGGCACAACAGTAGGAGACACAAATAAGCCTGAATTTGCTCACAAAGAGCCTGAGGGAGGTTTCACACCGCCTTCTCCCAGATGAACTGCAAGGCCTCCAGTGACCACAAGGGGGCACTCTTAACACTTGCTCCTAAACCCAATTAATCGTACCATTTTTGAAGACTGTATAGAGCAGAAACAGCACGGAGCTTTAAGACTGGTCCTGATGGAAACTGGGTGGGTAAAAGAATCCACTCTTAATTATGAAGGATCCAAACGTTTTTTGTTTTTTTGGTTTTTTTTAACTTTCACTGATTAGAAACGGAGTCTCAAAATTAGGATAAATGCACAAATAAGCCCTTTGTATAGTGTCTTGACTCATTTGTCATAAATATCTGAACGAGAGCTATTATGTGTGTATCTACTCTGAGCTTTTTTCTGCTTCTTAAATAGGCACTGGAGCTGGGTTGGGCCTAACTTACAGCACAAGGGTGTAGACATAGAATGAGTCTTTACAGTGAATGGCATCTCGTGGGATGAGAGATGACTGGTGGTTTTTCGACTCTTTGTTTTCTCCATACACTTCACATAAGTTATTTTGTTGGTGTAGAAATAGAAGGAGGTGCAGGAGGGTGGACTACTGATGTCTAGTACATAGAGGAGAGGCAAGATTTGAACCTATATTCATGAAGCTTTCCCATCAAACAAGAGAACCCGATTCAGGACCTAATTTTCACAATGAAAAGATGTCCTCATTATCGAGAGGATCACACATCAGCCAAACTGAGGAAGCCCCTCACCTTGCTTCAGAGCACACATACT
>JADRCC010553583.1:0-10436 GCA_019843855.1 Hylomyscus alleni
GAATGGGTTGGGTATTCTCATACCAAAAGTATGACTTACTCAATTTAATATTTCTTAAAACTTTGTGATGGATAAAAGGGGAACCAAGATAAATAAATGTATATGCAATCCATTTTCTTTTCCTTTTTCTTTTTTTCTTTTTTTTGGGTGTGTGTGTGTGTGTGGTTTAAGACAGGGCTTCTCTGTATAGCCCTGGCTGTCCTAGAACTCACTCTGTAGACCAGGCTAGCCTCGAACTTAGAAATCCACCTGCCTCTGCCTCCCAAGTGCTGGGATTAAAGGTGTGCACCACCACTGCCTGACACAATCCATTTTCATACAGGAAGCCAAAATTAAGGATAAGTGGTCTTCAATGCTTTCTAGTTTGTGGTGAGACAAAATGGAGAAAAAGTCATCACTTTTTCATTGAGTGAAAAAAATTTCCTGACATAGTCAGGCTGAAGGTGAACTTCTCCATAATCAGTGTCCTGGGGTACCACAAACAGTGGTGGTAGGCTATAATGTTTGGGGTGTCTATTGGAGCCCACTGACCAACATTTTGAAAAGAGATAACCTATAACCCAGCAGTGGGCTCTTGATAGCCTGTGGTGTCTGAAGGAGTACTGTTTCCCCTTTATAGAAGGCCGACATGCCTGCACCCTATCAGTAGCACTAAGTGGGCTCAGTGAGTTCCAAAAGAAAAAGAACCCATGACATTGAGAGGGAATTGTCAGGGTGTGTGTGTGTGTGTGAGAAGAATAGAGGGAGGGAATGGGGGATGGCCTAGATCAAGACACATCATACATGTGATTGTAATTATAAAATAATAAAAGTATCCAAATTATAGTCTCTAGTCAAAATAGGAAATAAAAATAATTAATGAGTTCAATGAAAATGAGGTCCTGGGTTCCTTCTCACCTTTCCGTCACAGCTACCCAGTTGTCCATTAGAAAGTCCTTTGCAACGTACCGGCCAACTTCGGATGCCGATACAGCTTCTATTATATTTATGTCACTAAAATTGGAGTGAATCACAGTGATGGCATACTCCATAAATCTACAAGAGTCCAGTTGTAAAATGTAAATAAGCTTTAGAATCTTATTGAAAGTTAAGTTTTAAAATAGTTCTAAGTAATTGCACAAATATGTTTGTCTTTTCTTTTCTTTTTCTCTCTCTCCCTCCTTTTCGATATGGATTATGTTTCTCCAGCAAGAATGTTCAAGGTAAGTTGATCATCTCACCTGTTAAGGATCCTTGGATCTTTACTGCAGCTCATTGCATGGACAAAGCGGATCTCGTCCTCTTCCTCAGTCGTATTGATGTAAAGATTAAACAAAAAGTCCCAGTCCTTATCGGTCCCCAGAGCAATGGCATTGCATAAAACCACGTTTTCAATCTGAGGAAGTATTCTGAAAGGCATAAGAGGAGAAGGCATTCCCTGTGGTAGTTCAGAAACACGGTTATCCAAAGAGTCATGCTCAGAAGCCTAAATCTAGGGACATCACTTGATAGCTGAACTCTAAAGATCAAAGGTAGAGACGCATGTAAAGAAACAAGTGAGGGAGCTGTCGTTAGCTTTATGATAAGATTCTTCCATGTAGTAGAGCGGCTGAGTTTTCAAGGAAGTAATTTATAAACATCCTAGCATACATCCGTAAGGTAGTTTGGTCTCGTGTCCCCATCACAGTTCCTTAGAGTCCATCTGAGGTGGTGAATGAAAGGCAGTGAAGTCCCAAACACCAAAGTCCCAGCAGTTAATGAGACTGAAAACTCAGACGGGGGTGGGAGGTTCCCCCTACCCCTGCTTGAACTTTCTTGCTGGAAAAACATAACCCATATCGAAAAGGAGAGAGAAAAAAACCTCTGTACTCATAGATATAACATTAACAAGAAATCCTAGAGAACAACCTACTAAGAAGTGAAACAAGCACAGGCCAATGCAACCTGTCAGCGCTTAGTGAGAAAACACAGCATCAGCCAAAGGCTGGGATCTCAATGAGTTCCAGTCTCTTGTCACTCCCAGAACTGACTTAGATAGTGTTTTTTTCAGAATGGGTGTCCGAAAAGGAATTGAGGAGCTCAACGGGAGGAGAACAGAAATGATCTTTCTCAACTATAAGAACACTACCAGAGGAGAGAGACCACAGGCTCTGACAAAGGAGCTGGGCAAGGGGAGCAACTAGGGAAGCTCTTACGCTGTCTCTGGATGAGCCATCCATTTTCTGAAGAGCTCTCTGGACAGCTGGAGACAGTCTTCCAGACCCAGCCAACAGGCCGTTTCAAAAATCCTTTCCAGTGAAAGTCTTGAAGGAAAAGGCAAAGCGAAGTGGTTAACTTTGAATTATCATCTTCATTTTTCTTGCTTCTAAGAACGTGTTTCACAAAACAATGAGAATTTTTAAAACATCCCCTAGTACTATCAGGTTTCTTTTTAAAATAGCTTTTTATGATGACAAGCATATTAAAGATTCAGAAAAACATTTTCAGAGAGGTCTTTGGGCAACCAGCAAGCTCCTAACAAATAGTATTCTTTTTTTTTTTTTTTTTTTTACAAAATTAGAAATAAATTATTCCCATCATTCATTGCCCTTAAAGACGCGTGAGTGTGTGCATACTATGCATGTTGTCAATTTATTTTCTCCCTCTTTTACAAAATTTATGTTATGGATTAGAAATATCTGCGGTGCATCTGATCTAACATGCTGAAGACTAGCATGCTTTCTCTAGTCAACAAAAGATTTTCTCCCCCCTATGCGATTTGCTCTCCCTTGCTAAGCCTCTGAACCTTCCTGGACTCCTGTCAATAATTGTGTGCACGCCCAAAAGAAAGGCAGAAGGGTTTGTTTCTTTTGATAGCTAAGCAAGGGTCTGCATTGCTGTTCAAAACAAATTCAAAGAAAGGCTCGAAACAACAATGAACCCAAGGATGCCACGCTTTGTTGTGTGTCTTGCTAAAGTCATCAAGTTTGGGGTCTGGGCAAAAGAAGCCAGACTGATTTTCAAGTTGTTCGAAAATATAAAAGCCGACACTCTTCTAGTCTACCCTCTAGTTGCAGTGCAGCGTGGCCTGGACTTGGTGATGAGCAGCTTCGGGAGATGTGTGGGTGGAGGTCCCCTGACAGATCCTCTTAGAAATTTGTTTATGAGTTCACTCCCTCTCTCCACCCAACTCAAACTTGGGCTAGCTGCAAAAAAAAAAAGATGGGATTCTGTGAAATTCTGCCTGTTCCAGAAGTTGCTGAAGGAAAAACACTGGCCCAGAATGCTACAAAATGAAAACTTTTTTTTTGTTTTTTGTTTTTTGTTTTTTGTTTTTTCGAGACAAGATTTCTCTGTGTAGCCCTGGCTGTCCTGGAACTCACTCTGTAGACCAGGCTGGCCTCGAACTCAGAAATCCGCCTGCCTCTGCCTCCCAAGTGCTGGGATTATAGGCGTGCGCCACCACTGCCCAGCTTTTTTTTTTTTTTTAAAGATTTATTTATTATTATACACAGTACACTGTAGCTATCTTCAGACTTGCCAGAAGAGGGCGTCAGATCTCATTATGGGTGGCTATGAGCCACCATGTGATTGCTGGGATTTGAACTCAGGACCTTTGGAAGAGTAGTCAGTGCTCTTACCCGCTGAGCCATCTCACCAGCCAAAATGAAAGCTTTTCCACTCTACTTTAGGAGAGCCTAGAGTTTGTCTGGTTAACACGTGTACTGCCTCATTGAGGGCATTTGTGCCTTCTTGTCCAATCACACAATCTGCCCCTGACACACTGTCTATTAACTTACCAATCCATTTCTAGATAGACCTCTAGTTGTAGACTATGTCACTAATTTCTACTGCCTCAGCAGGGTACTCCTGAGTAAGAATGATCATGTTTGTGTGTATTTTTATTTCTTGTTTGGTCTGGTTAATTGAAGTGTGATATTTCTCGAAGTTGTAGCTATAGATGTTGGCTACCACCGACCTCCAACTCTAGACTTCCAACACTACGTACACAAACAGAACAGAGGTACCACAGTCTCGTGTTTCCTTTCAGCTCCTTCCTAAGCCATCATGAAGAAGTACTTGCTCCCCAGAGGATAGTCACTTACAGTAATTAAGCATGATCACATGTAAGTGGCCGATCAGTATGGCTGTCAACCTCGTTCATATTTGCATCATGGTACAATTCTCGCTAACAATAAATAGAGAAGTGTTAGGGAACCAGTTAGAAATAGGTAGACTGAAAGGATCTGGAGGATGGACCTCATCCCCTGTGTCCCTGGAAACACATTAATTTTGTACTGATGGATGAAGGAAGCAGAAATACGACAGTCGTCTCTCTGTAAGATTTAAGGTATTCTATTGTACAAAAGGGAGGGAGGTAGAGGGTGACAGGGCTTTGTTGGTGCTCATCCGTTAAGAAGGTTGTTTCTTCCTGGTAAAAAAAGTACATTTTTATAGATTCTCTCCTTTGATTCTTTTCCATCTGCTCTGATAGATGAGTTTTAGCCAAAAGAGTGGGATAAGAGTTGTGTCTCTGGCCCTATTTGGAGGTGGGACCTTGTTAAACGGCAAGGAAAATTCCTATCCGCAGGAGGCTTTTTGGTAAAGAACAAAGACACGCACCATTAGCTTCCCCCTGGAGTATTATCCCATTGCGATATTGTAGTAATGCTGCTCATGAGGAAGTGACACCTCGCATAAGGTACCTGCCTTGCCGACTTTGGAAAACAGTATCAACACACTCTGAAATGTAGGTTTGCACATTGCCTGCCCTTACGGTTGTTCCACTCTACTTTGCAGGAAACTCTGTCTCCACACTGAGTCCCATGTGTCACATCTGAATTCTTTCAACAGAAAATACAAAGGCCGAGATGCTGAGAAGTAAAATTTGGCCAGAGCAAAACTCCAAGGGCAAGTCAGCTTTCCACCTGGTGGCTTTCCTGTGACCTTCGGTTTACTGGTGCAGAGCAGATCTCCTAGGCACAACCTTATACCCATAACAGGATACACTTAAATTTTCAATCAGTAATTTAACTCTTGAAAATACAGTGTTGAGCCGGGTGGTGGTGGCAGCGCACGCCTTTAATCCAGCACTTGGGAGGCAGAGGCAGGCGGATTTCTGAGTTTGAGGCTAGCCTGGTCTACAGAGTGAGTTCCAGGACAGCTAGGGCTACACAGAGAAACCCTGTCTCGAAAAAACCAAAAAAAAAAAAAAAAAAAAAAAAAAAGAAAAAAGAAAATGCAGTGTTTAAGCTTATATGTGCACACACATGTGCACTGCAGGTCAATTAATATCACAAGCTATTGCTTCCTCTAAGGACACACATAGTTTATCAGGTCTCGAATTATTCTAAAAAAATCACACAAATTCTCTCAGTAGTAGGCGCTAAGATTTTACTTATTAAAATAAACAATCCTCTTTCACAAAAATGGAAGCCAATCTACTAAGTCATTTTACTCCATTGTGACTACTTAAAAATACTTACAGAGATAAATAATTGTCTTGTAACGATGCCACATTTTCTTGAATCATAGCTGAATAAGTATTCCATATTGAGTTAAGTCTCTTCAGCAAATACTTCTATAAACCACAAAGAAAAGTTACTGTTATTCCTGGCACACAACACTGAGTCCCAGTGTATTATTATTTATCTGAAAGATGTTAATGGAGATACTACAGATACATTTTCAGACATAGTCTTTGTGACTAAATGTACTTATTGCTTTTTTACGAAACTTCTCCAGGGTTAGTGCCTCAACCATAAAACCACAGGAAGTAGTGTAACGATACCAGTCAAGTGTGAATGTGAGGTAAGTATACTGCCTGTAAACATTAGCAGTTACTGTTATTTGTTATCAGTCCAAATAAATCAGCTGGTAAATATGAGGCTACAAAAGTCATTCATTAGCCTTACTAAGAACCAACTAGATGTTGTCAATCCACTGAAACTCTCTAGTCAGTACAACAGACTTGGCCAAAACTAGTCACCAGAGGCTCCTCCTGTAGGTCAGCCTTCCCACATCCACTTAAGCTTCCAACAGTACTTTGAATACTGGAAACAAAGAAGACCTAGACTCTGAGGTGTTTACAACATCACCCTCACGGTGACCCAGAAACTCACTTGCAATCATCACTTTCTGGCTCGCTTGTAAACCTTGACTGTCCAAAGGGCATCTACGCTGATCTTACTCTAACATCTTTTAAATTCTATTCAAATCTACCGATGAAAATTCCCCCTCTTACGTTCCCTCATTGATGATGACATGTCACTGTTGCATTCATAAATACTCATTTCTATCTTTATCTTCTTAACAACCACAGTAGCTTTGAAACTTTTATTTTTTACAGACATATATTTCCAAGGTTGAAACTGCTGATCTCATAGATCTGAATATTAGGGTTATGAATACGGGGTTGGTAAGACACTGTTTTCTTGCCTAAAAATAAATTTGAGTTGTTCCTATAAGATGAAATGTGATTTATACACCTTCTGGGGTTTTTGTTTTGTTTTGTTTGGATATATTCTAACTTCACTAAGAATAGAAAACCCTGCCAAACTTCTCCCTCACTCAACTCCAAGACAAGGTCTATGGCTAATGTATTTTCTTCTAAGAATAATCAGTATAGCTACAAAGAAATAAATCACCAAACATCTGGAATGAATAGAACATTGCTTTTGGAAAGGCCTGTCCCACAGATGCTGGCCAGAACATAAAAAGAGGAAAGAAGAATTGATTTAAAATCCACATAACAAAGCATAAAATTACCTTCAATAATGGGTATAAAGCATAGTTGTTCACATCATAAATAACTTCCCTGTTTATCAAGTTCAGCAAGACTTCAAACCACACTAGGATGTCATCTTCTTTGGCAATGTACTTGGTTAAATCAAGTGCTGTCTCGATCTCAATGTAATTGTTTCTGTTTGGTTAAAAAAAAAAAAAAAAAGCATGCTCAAAAAATGACCTGCCCATGTCTGCTCCATTTCTCAATGTCTAACTTCAACAAGACATGAAAACAAACCAAGCAGAAGTGTGGCAATGGTCCCCTCATAGCTCTAACAGAGAACTCAACTAATGCCGCCAGGCTTCCAGGTCTACTTGGTTCATTCAGGCATCTCTGAACACTGAGGAGCAACCGCATTCGACATTTTGGCCTGTCGAAACCCAGGCCAAAAGCTGAGTAACAGAATATGAGTGTTTACTATGTGTTCTTACAATAATATCAATTCCATTCAACAGGTATCAATCATTCGCATTCTCAGCCTACTGCTCGGCCAGCAGCTGGTGGGCTGAGAAGCCAGGGTAGGACATTGCAGTTGCCCACAGCTAAGAGCTTCAGTGCAGAGTTCAGCTGGTACCTAGGAAGGTGAGGAGAGCACCTTAGAGAGTGTACTGACTATGTGAGAGTAAAGTTCCCAAAGCAAAACCACCAGGGAGACAGGGGAAGTCAGAGAAAGCCTCAAGAAAGAACCCCCGAGAAGAGCACCCATGGCTGTGTCTGACTGAAAATGGAAAGAAGGCAGCACAGGACCAAGGAGGAGCACTGAGGAGCACCGTGATGGGCTGGCCAAGCCAACAGGCAGGGCATTCTATGTCTAGTGAGAGGTGAGGCTAGTAGATCAGGTCATTGTGGCTCTAGTGAGAGACAAAGAGAAGGGATAAGGCGGTTGGAACCCGAGGAGATCATTGAAAATCGGAATAGAGAGTTAAGATTTCTTGGGAAGTAAAGTTAGTTTTTTTTTTAAGCACCCAAAAATAATATGAGAGAGTTGATATCTAGCACTTGTATTGTTACAATGCTGAAGTCATAGTGGAACTCAAGGGAGCTAACGGCTGAAAGCTAAAACAAAGGGCCAGAAGAGAGATGATGGAATGTAAGTAGTATGTATGTAAGTAGTGAAGCTGGGAAGGTAGGAATTCAGAGGGTCTTATCAAGGACAGACAGATGACAGATGTGACATGATGAGGGGCTGAGCGTGAGACAGGGACAATACGGACGTCTGAGGCTTCAAGTTTTAGCAATGGGGAGAACAGTGGTGCATGTCTCATGTGTGCGTGCACACACACACACACACACACACACACACACACAGACACACAGAGAGATTGATTGAACAACTAATTTAATTATAACTGACTAATTAATAGCACGAACAATTAGAGACAAAAATAAAATCCGGTGGTTAAGGTAATAAAATGACTACGAATAAACACAACAAGGGAGAAAGAGGGAGAGATGTCCATTTAGAACATAACTGAGCATCTTCCGTTTTAGCTTCTTAGCATCTTACTGAGCCTTGTACCTAAAACAATCACTTAAATTATAAGACCGAATGAGTCACACAAAGGAAGGAAGAAAACATAAATGTGATTGTGCTTAAGAATGGTCACAGTGACAGGAAGAAGTAAAGCCAGAAAATCAAGTGCTTGTGAAAAAGTGTCATGAAGCTAAAAGGATAGCTCTTGGATAGTTCTTGGAGGATATGGCCAGCCATGTCCAAGCCATAGTGACTCTAGAGAGGTGTTTCAGCCAAGCATTGAGCAACAGGTGTCAGAGGGGACAATCAGTAAAGAAATGACAAATACCCAACACATATGACAGGCATAAAAGAAGGTACACTAGGTAATTTTATATACGTGTGTGTGTGTGTGTGTGTGTGTGTGTGTGTGTGTATATATTCTTTAATTTTACTACCTGAAAACTTAAATCCTGAACATACAATAATATTTCTAGTTTTAGTGGCATGGTTTATACTAATCTAGTACATACATATACCATTTATAATTCTGTAGTGTATCAAATTGTAACCCAGCGATCTTTACCATTACAGCCAATGGCCTTCACCTTTGAGTAACTTCAAAGTCTCACTTTTTTTTTTAAAGATTTATTTATTATTATATGTAAGTACACTGTTGCTATCTTCAGACACACCAGAAGAGGGAGTCAGATATCATTATAGGTGGTTGTGAGCCACCATGTGGTTGCTGGGATTTGAACTCAGGACCTTCGGAGGAGCAGTCAGTGCTCTTACCCACTGAGCCGTCTCTCCAGCTCCCGCAAAGTCTCACTTTTTAGTTTATTTATATCCACCAAAAATTTATGCTATAAAATTTCTCTAAGAGCATAAAATTTGTCCCTAATCTTGTTTTTCTTTGTTTGTTTGGTTGGTTGGTTTTTGTTTTGGTTTGGTTTTTGGTTTTTCGAGACAAGGTTTCTCTGGATAGCCCTGGCTGTCCTGGAACTCACTCTGTAGACCAGGCTGGCCTTGAACTCAGAAATCTGCCTGCCTCTGCCTCCCAAGTGCTGGAATTAAAGGCGTGCATCACCACCAGTCGACTGGGGCTGTGACTTTATATAAAGTTCTCAAGACATCCCCTTGACCAGTAAGAGGAGAAAAGACACTCACTTAGCCAAGTCGAAAGCGTCGCTCACCAGCTGCAGCCTGTTAACCACAGGAATTGCCTGCAGAAAGAAACCCAGACATGCTCAAGAAAAGAGGAAGATATTTTCAATAGAGCAACTTCAAGACCATCCTAGCTTAAAACTCCCTTCCTAAGAAACTGTCTCATAAGTAGAGAAACAGTGGCTACTATGATGCACCCTCCTGTACTATTATATGTGTGGTTTTGATCAGAGATCCTTCTGATATCAATTGTAATGCTTAAACATGGCACACAGTTTAACAAGATACTTCCCTAAAACATACCATGTTAACAAACAAAGTTCACAACTGAGGCTTAAAAGCTTTTCCAAAGGAGAATGTACATAGTGAATACCATTACAAATGTCTTACTGATTTTTCAGGACGATTTTGGCATAGCAGAGAGGAGTAAATTTTATTTAGTACTATTTTTGTAATATTTATTATTAACATCATTACTTACTAATATTATTTTAAACGGATTCTGCACTCTCAAGATTTCACTAATGTGATCCCATATTCCTGGAGAGGCAAAAGCCAGACTAAGTCTACAAGCCTCTGTCTGATCATCTCAACACTGACAGCTTGCAAACTTTGATTTCAGCTTAGGCCCTCCCAGGCACCCAAAGCCTCTTGTTGTCCCTCCAGCCGCTCCCAGCACCTTCATGTATTTGCTCCAGGGGAAGTTCTCTTCTCAGAACTCCCCAGCACTGGAGCCCACCAATTCTAATTCTCCCTTAGCTAATAGTCTCCTTTCATTGAGGCAGTTAGAACGCTGACATTTTCTACATACATTTGAATCACACACAGTTTGTTTTATTTTCTCACCAATTGTGCTGCAGAAATAGATTAATTAGGTGTTTCAATAAATCTTCAATGATGTCGAGGAATGATCACCATAATAATATAACTCGTACCTTTATGGCATTCAGAACCATTAGAAGCTACTAAGAATTTAGTGAGTCTGAAAGGGGTTTTAGGAGGAAACACTGTAAGTGGCTTCTGTTTCTTTACTAAAAACCTCAGTAATGGGCTGGAGAGGTGGCTCAGTGG